>JAAAKB020231009.1:0-11384 GCA_010014835.2 Apostichopus leukothele | reverse complement strand
GGGGGGGGCAAATCCCCCCCCTGGCCCCCCCCCCCACCCGTAATCCCGCCCATGCTGCGAACTCATTCAAGAGGTGCGATGGAGTTTGAAAAGCCCTCTAAAATGAGATAATCTAAAAAGGTTCAAAGAAGATAGTTTAGAAATTGCGAGTTGCTTTGGATTCGAACCGGTTTACGTACGGCCAGCTGATCTGGACAGCATTGTATGGTCTGGACTCGAACTTTGACACACTGGACTCGAATACAGCGCACACGGTCCCATGGAGCATGAACAACCCGTGGCCACGCGAGGAAATAATAATCATAATGAAAACAATATACCCTGTAACATACCGTATGCAGTATACCTTCATTATTGATGGGTAATTTGATGGGTTTCAAGTCGGCTCGTCCAGTTGTAAACATGGTTACCATAGTTGCAGAGTGGCTACCTAGCTACTCGTCCGTTCAGTTAGATACACGTGTGACTACAAGGCGTATGTCGATATGATGTTGGTACTTACATTACAAGCACACATGCGCAAGTCCAACAACTTCTGTTGGCGGTATTAGCGGGATACTGAGAGGGATGGGGAAGGCGCTCGTGGAATTATCGCCACTCTACATTAACGGAAAACCCCACCAAGTGAAGGTTGTATTGTGAGGGATGCGTTTTCTCCTCAACCCCCCCCCCCCCCACCCCTCCCTCGTCACTCCTTTAAATTAACAATTTTCGAGCTCAGACGCTAACTTTTGCTGAATAGCCTTGTCACAAGATCACGTATATTTATTTTACTCACTACATGACGGAATACTATCTTTGTTGCAGTCCGCCCTCATGTGACACAATGCTTGGATTGCCAGCTTTTCGATTGTGGAAGAACCTTTAAAGGAATGTCACCGAAAGATAAAGCCCGCGTCAGGAAAACCAAAATAGCCTGACTCACTTTTACTCTAGTTCCCTTTCATCGAGTAGGGAAGTATAGATCCCTTATTAAAAGAAATTTATTTCAAATTAGTTCAAATGTCTTCGCCAAGACTAGCTGGTGATATGGAAGAATGTAGAGAAGTAGAGGGAGCTATCACTCGTAGTAGACTTGGGGGCAAAAGTCTGGACAATCGTTTTATATTAACAAACTTCACCACAGTAAGACAGAAGTAATCGAAAATAATCGATGATAATCGATAGTTAGATAACACTCAGCCTAGGAAATATTTATGTCTGTAGTTTCAACCATTTCGCTGACACAAATGTGCAAGTTTATTAACTGATGATTCCAACACAGAAAAAGTTTGTCCGACATATTTCATATTAACCTTTATGGTTTGATTTGCAGATCGGACGCCTTAGTTCAATGTTTCTGTTGCTAATTTTGGTGGAATGAAATAACAGAACGTTTCCATGTACCCCCCCCCCCCCGGCCCCATCTTTCCATTAATGGTAGAGTTTGCTGCTAACTGGTTTGTAATAAAATCAATAGAAAAATGCATTAATGATCAATAATAAGACACCAATAATAAACAATATAAACCAAACAACTCACACAGAAAAAAAATAAGACAACAACATATTCAAGGATTACTGGTATTTATTTCGTCCAGTTCATGATAAGGAATTGCTTACCCGACATACAAATTCTTCTTTAACTTGGTAAAATCTAAAATATTAATTTCTCAATACAATATATATGTTTTTGGATAATAGAAACTAATAGCAATAGTTGGTTTATTGAAAGTCTTAAGACAGAAAACCAAAAAACATTTTTCCGTCGATAACTTTGGGATTTCTTCACTTCATTCAAATCTCCTGTCTGCCATTGTTGAGAAGCAAGAAAAAAAAAGAATTTGATGTCAAAAAAAGTAACCATGCCTATCACAAACTTTCTTTTCTAGAGTTTGCTTATAGCAAGTTTTCATTTCGACAACATCTTGATCCTTGCAGAGGAACTAAAGCATTCTACCTTTTCGAAAGAAATTTCATTGTCGATATTTTGGGACAATGCTATGACTCTTGACACCTTTCTTTCAACATACTTCATTTAACTGTTTCTGTGCAAATTATAATTTTAATATTTTACCTAAAATGCTGACTCAAACATCTCAGGATCGAGAGCATAATGTTTTATTTTTTTTCCAAATATAATGGTTTTTACTGTTACCTTCAATATGACTACATATTCAGGCTGGGAAATTGTCAGAAAAAAAAAAGAAGTAAACAAGAGAGAAAGAACAGTGATACTATATGGTATAAACAATGCAATACACAATTGTGTTATCAAGAATGGAAAAAATATATATCAGATATTACAAACTTGATGAATAATGTTATAGACCACAGAGCAGACTAAACTCTACAAATACCTTGCTGGTTACAAGTCCACTGTGGTTACTCTATGTACTGGTTATATATAACCACCAAGCATTACATGTTTTTTATCGCCCTATTTGGTAATGTAAAACAACTGTGTGTACTCAATTTGAAACTGTCATCATCTTCTTGGATTTTATACAGATTGTAAACAATAATGGTAATAACGCCAACATTAATCAGCTGAGAACAATTTGGACGCTCGCATCAACACACAAAGCTGGGCTACAGAAACAAAATGAAGACATTGTATATTTAATGATAATTGATTTCAGATGACTCGATAAAACTGTTTCCTTTCCTCGAAGTGACTGGAAACAAGCAATATGATCAATATTCATTATGTCTCTCATGACCGAATCGAGCCCAAAACTGTGCATTTTTCGCCACAAGAACATGATTGACAGAATGCAAAAAAGAAAAAAAACATACATGCAGTGAGATATATAAGATAAACTGCAAATGGTATTGTAACTCGTCTAATAAAATAGTGATCTTTTACAACTTAACAACTACTGTGTTAACAAGATGGGTATCACACACACCCACACACACCAGCAAAGGTTGTTATTGTCCAAGAGTGTAAGGTTCTGGCTTCATTCTGTGATTTAAACCTCTTTGATTCCATTGAAATTAATTAGTGAATTAGATTAAATCTGCAATCTGTTGCTGTAGTCTGTTTCTCTTTCAGAAAGATAAAGTTTGCACCTGTAATAATATAAATACAATAGTATTCATCAGTGGTAGTTCTAAACAAAAGAATAATGAAACAATTGATGGTTTCAAGTATGATAGCCAATATCTGTCGACTGCTCGTTTAACATCAGTTCTAAAACCGCAAAGTGTAAGGGGAGGGGGTGTCCCCCCTCCCCATTGAGATTTTTTTGAAGTTAAGGAATGCCTAGATGCAAAATGGTGCTATATTTCTCAAGTTTGTAGGTTACAATAATCCTCTAAAAAAGACCCAAAAATAATTTTCCAGAAGCAACACTTGATTAATCTGAGAAAAGTTAAAAACGTAAACAAATATAGACAAAAGTATATGTTTGAGACTGGATTTTATTAAGTTTTTCGAGCATTTTGTGACAACATGCTTGAAAAAAATGGGGTAAAAAAACCTAAATAAAATCCATTAGCACGGACGGGTTGCCAATAGCACGTTCTTTGTTACGAACTAACAGACTAACTAAAATGGTGATTTCATGAGCTGATTCCCACAGTTAAAAATATATTTCTACACAGCCCGTCTGTTATTCCATTAACTACTGTGAAAATGGGCTGTAATTTTTACCAGGCTCCCCAGCCCACCGGGCATTGCCCAAATGCTTGTGTGGCCAGTCTGCCACTGTCATAAGGGTTCATTTTTTAAAAGAGAACACAGCGTTTCTACGCAACAATCAAGTTCAGGTAGCAAATATGATACATTACAGCATCAAAACAGGATAGAAAAGTGAAAACACAAAAAATTAACAAAAAAGGACATAGGGACAATACAACCTTCAGTGTAGATATAACGAATGGAAAAGAAAGGCAGGGGAGAGGGTGATCTCCTCTCACCCCCCCCCCCACCTCCCTTTTCCATTATAAGTATATGCTGGTATATTTAGTAATGCCTAATATCATTTAAGTGCTGGATTCCGAATATTTAATTTTTTTTTTTTCTTCTTCTTTTTTTTTAGTTGTTGTTTGTTTGATTTTGTTTTATTTTCTGTAAACGAGAAACTTCCTGATCAGATTTGAGAGGCGGGTACAGTAACATGACCACAAAATATGATATTGATTTTATATCAAAGATCAAATACATACAGTAATATGTGACGAATAGCACAGGAGAATTATTTACTGCAATATAGAGAAAAATGACAAACCCATATATTTACAGTGTTGCTCTGTAGGAGTAAGATTTTCAACAAGAAAAAAAAACAAACTTAGTTTAATTAGACTTTAAAATTAGTTTCACTGTGCTGTTGGGTCATACCCTCCGGCCAGGGAATGACTGTAGCAAAAAAATAACATAATTTAAACTACGAAAGAATCTGATGTAGCTTTGACAACAGCAAAGTAGCTCTTTTACACTGTAATCAAGCTAATTATAGATGCACCTGTGGTTATTAAGTAGCAATTATTTTCAGTCTAGTAAGGACTAAAATTGGTATATAATGCAAGCATAGCTGTTTGTTGTTAAGTCACATATTTCAAGAACAAAAAAAAGAAGAAAGAAAACGAGGCAAAATTTCTCTTATTTATATCACAAGAGCCCCATTAGTCAGTTAACTAACTAACTTTCAGATGAGTTTAAAACTCAGAACTCACAAAACCGTGTTATAAATACAAAGGATGTAAACGAGCAGTATATCAGGCTTGGTTGTTGGATCAAGCCTTGAAGATTAATGAACTAAAGATATTTTACAGGGTATAACTGATCTGATAATGCATTGCAAACTGCTATGCAAATTGGTCAAACTTGCTAAACGAGTGTAAAGGTGTTCACAGGCAGTATAGTATATTGTGAGAGACAAAATTCAAAGGCTTAAAAAAAAAAAAAAAAATAATGTGACATATTATTTCAACTCTATTATTCCATCTTGTAATTGTTAGATGTCGAATGTATGAATGTCCAATCTCAGTTAGCACTAATACCAATAATAATAATAATAATAATAATCCTATTCCTTATGTTAGTAATTTTATCCAGGGATAACTAACTTTATGAAACTTGTGTGACTATTTTAGCAAGCCCTGTAAAACTGATGTTTTTTCCTCTAATTTTGGCGTTTGAATTTGTCGTATGTATGCCTACATACTTGGGTTAGTCTAATAAGAATATCAACAGCACAGGTTATGATACTTCTAAGGAAACATTGATAACTATCAACACATGACCATCAAAACATTTGATGACAGGGATGTTTTGTAGCAAGCAACATTTTATTGTGAAAATATTTGACAGTTATTATATACTCTACCACTAATGGAATTGAAGACCTGTTTGACCTTTGACCTCCATCAAATTAAGACTGACTTTGACATGAGCATACATAACCAGTACTACTAAAATCGTATAATGCATTCATTATTAAGACCCCCCCCCCCCTACTAAAAAAAACCAAAAAACTGATGCCTACCTTAATGGTCTTAATAATCATTTAACTGTGTTGAAGGGTTCCCTATAATCAAATTATTTTGATGAGGTCATTCTTTTCTGCAGGTATTAGCTCTTTTTTGCAAAAGATTGCGTAAATTCACGTTATGTTTATTAGCAATAGAACGGACACAGGCAGGCATGTGTTGTAAACGAATGCCTATTGGTCTTGATTGTGCAATCAATAACCTCAACATGTAATGTACAGTACACTGGTGCACAGAAACACACACTAGCTGTCGCAGGTATCAAGACAACTCGAGCCCTTTTAAAATGTTCACACGACAAACAAGACTGAAATTCATTACTAGAACGGGACTAACATATGAATCCATTCTATGTGTTCGGCATTGCTGACACGATAACAAATCAACACAAACCTCGATTTCCCTGCCATAAGAAACGTCAAGCAGCGAATGACATGAGTGCATGGTGTTGAAACCACCGAGCTCGCTCTGTTTACAAAAGACCAGAGATAATTTAGGCCTTCGCTATGAGCATCAGTTTGCATGTGTATATTACGGAATGCATGATTACAGCTTCGAGACATCGTCCAACCTGATGCATTTCACTGACACATGTTACAGACAGATTCACATAAATGATGTCACAAAAAGAAAATTAACAAGAAAAACAGGGGGAAAAATAAAAAAATTGTCAAGTTCACCCTGTTTTTAGATATAAAAAGTTTTAGAATTTTAATATTTACATATATTTTACACCGATATTGCTGTTTAAACAACTTGGGAGATCAAACCTGTCACAACATAAGTTTGATATTATGTCACCAGGGGTGGAAGGTGTCACATAGTGTGCAGCAGTAAACTTTGTAAATATGTCGAACCGTACCCGTTTTGAATAGATGAGTAAACTTGGCCAAAGTTGTATGTCCATGTGAAAACTTTGTAAACAGTTGATGGAAATTTAAATTTTCGTTGTCAATGAAGACATTCATCAAAGGAAGAGAGACGTATTTCATATCGTGAAAGACAACATTTACAAATATCAACTGGCTGTATCATTTATATTTACATCTTGGAAAACTGTTGAAAACAACTCCGAGCTCTGCTGCACCGTCTCTCTCTGACAATCCGATTTGACCCGGTCGCTCTTTGAATCCCAGAAATCTCTCCCTCAAATCATTTCCACTCCAGTATTTGTCCTCCAAACAGAATTTTTCACTGTCTCTGCGGTGAAACCATCTCGCGTAAACTGTGATCGACTCACGGGATATCTTTGCAAAACGTTACGAAATACATTAACGTTCTGTTATTTTGTTTCGACATGATTTTCACATATCAAAGAATTTGGCTGAGTTTTTCACAGACGTCGCTTAAAACAGCTCCGGTGAGTTGAAACAAAAAAAAATCTCTCATTTCATTTGCTTATAGGATAGGTATCTTTCAAGCCATCCATTATTAAGTCTTTGATGTAACAGCTGTGTATCTGGGATAGTCTTTCTAATGGCCATTCTACACAGGTGCTGTAGTTTAGGTGATGTGTTCTGGCTCATGGGCATAACAAAGAAACTGACCTGGCCATTCCGACATCTGGATGAAAAATACAAGAGAGAAAGAGAGAGAGAATTAAATATAAATAAATCAAAACCAGCTGAAAATTCTATTTATGGTACCTTTGATATTTACTCTGACAGGGTGACAGCTAGTAGACATGTTCAAGGATAGAATATTGTAGCTTCAGTTTGCTAGCAGGTAAAGATATAACCTGAAAGTCAACCTCAATTTTGGGCACTTGGTATTCAGTTTTGGTGGGTTTGTGTATTCCCAATTGCTCGTGGAGTACATTGTGAGAAGAAGAAAGAAGATAGATAAATAAATAAATAAATAAATAAACAAACAAACAAACAAGGAAGCTACACAAATGCCGCACAAAATGGTTTATGCATTAACAACTTAAATTGTTGCCAAGATTCAATTAATAATAACCACTTGCACAATCTCATTTTTCATAACTGCTGGATATTTCCTTTTTCATGCAAAAAATTGACAGATTTACACCAGAAATATGAGGGGGGAGTCCAACGAAGTTGAGGGCCATGAATATGATAATCCATCGTTAATTAATACTTCTACCAGGGTTTTCCACTTACCCTACGGCAACGACCATTCCGTTTGGTGAGAAACAGCACGAGATGGGCTCTTCCACTAATGCAATTGCTAACGGGTCCGAATTATCGAGTAGAGACCAGATTCGAAGATACCTGTGTGAATGGAATATGGTGGAAACAAGGTGTTGATAACGTAAGACACATGGCGAAAACATGACATAAACATTAAATATAATCTTAACAAAAAACAATAAATAGAATGTAAAATAGATGTAAAAAAAAAAAACATTAAAGGAATAGTTGATTTCATTTTAATTTTGACAATCAAAAGAGGGACATAATCTGAGCATCCCAGTGGGTTTTGACCCCCCCAACCCCCCCCCCATCTCATTTTTGGATATAAACATTTGATGTTGATAGGGATTTGCATCATTGTATGAGAAAATCATTGCTGCTCTTTACACACCCTTAGACCCCTTGGTTCTTTCAGACCACACCAATAAAAAAGGAAAAAAAAGTTTTAATTGAAGGAGTTTATTAGATTTAACAACTCAGTTGAATTAGGACACTGCTATACTTTAAATGAAACTATGTACACCACATATAATTGCAGAGGAGATGGGGGAAGGGTCAGGGAGAAGAGAAGGGGTTATTAAATTTCAGAGACTTATAATTCGTCTCATCTCACATATCCCACATAACATATATGCAATAGTCAGTTTTTGTATTTTGATATCGTTTACGATGTATAGATGTGGGATCAAACACTGGAGAACGAGATAAACGAATAACTGCAGAGGAGATGGGAGGAGGGTCAGGGAGAGGAGAAGGGGTCATTAAATTTCAGAGACTTATAATCCGTCTCATCTCTCGTATCCCACATAACATATATGCAATTAGTCAGTTTTTGTAAAAATTTTGATATTGTTCACGATGTATACATGTGGGATCAAACACTGGAAAACGAGATAAACGTTTGAGGGTAACCATGGCGATCAGTTGTTCCTATATACCGATAACCAATGTTTTGAGAGCATGCATATAATTAATCACATCAAATACCGCTGTATCACGGCAGCTAGCAACTAGATTTGTAGGTGACGTGTGTGTACATGAAGCACACATTGCAGGTTATATTTATATATATGTGTGTGTATACGGTAATCATATGGCCATGAGCATGACATGCAGGCCTCACATGGCAATTACATCATGCTGATGGAATCCAATCGACTCCTACACAGGAGAAAACAAACTATTGCAGAGACAGCAGGTGATGAGGATGATGTTTAATGGGACAGTAAACCTGACTAACGCCTTATGTGAGAGAAATAATCATGATGGACAACTCCATAGATCTTATTCAAAAATGTTAATCCCATTGGGAGGAAAATCAAATTTTACCCAAATGAGAATATGGGAGGTAATCAAAATTTTGTCACCCTTCCTGCCATATCCCCTTCATTCGTTTTGGAGAGGAAGGAAGGGGGTGGGTTGGGGAAGGGAATACTTAAAGGAATACACATACATGAAGGTTTCAAGCTAGAACATATATTAAATTCCAAAGATATTTAAAAAAAAAAATCATATTTCAAACTACTGTGGGAGGGAAAAAAAACCTTCTAAAGCCAGACAATACGTCACAATATTTTCCAGTGGTCTATTATATTTCAAAACACACAGAGATGAAAGCTCGATTTGATTGCTTACGAGAACACCAAACTGCACTGAATCACTTGAACATCTGCATCTTCTAAGAATGTCACATTTTGAGTTTGCAAATGAGTTGATCATATATGCAGTCAGCCAACAATGTAACATTTGGCTGTGACTACTAGGATGGTTGCCATTTTATATGGAATCATCTTATACATCTATGACATCTGTAAACTTCCAGACACTTTGGAGTTGGTGTTGGGGGTAGAATGAGGTGGAAGAGGAGGGTCATAGGTCGGTCAGAGTGTGTAGTACAGTTTCTAAAAGGTTACCAGATCACACTAGACACACAAGTGCTGAGGTTGTGGGGAGTCATGTAGGCGAGTATTAAGAGAAAACTAAATATACCACATTCACATTAACATGGGCTTTGCGAGGCTCCCTAAGATTAATACTTCTTTTACTTGACATCATAGTCACAAGTTTGTCAGACATATTTTTTATTCTCTCTTCTTTTATCAAATACATTCTGAAGGCTTCATTCCCCGACAATACCACATTTACTTGTAATTTATTTTTATATTATTTTTTTACTTGTAATGATGATAGAGTTTTGTCAGACTTGTCCTTTAAATTTAACCTGCGCTAACATTTAGCTTCCAAATGTAAATAAACTGCCATGTCATTGTAAATAGGGCATACATGTATATTGATTCCATGACTGTGGGTTGGGGTAATGCGTGCTGTGCAGAAGGGCTATCATCCACCGTTACTCCTTACCAGAGTTGTGCACACAATGAGCAGCAGCCCGAGACGAGCGTAATCAATTGTACTGATGAGAGGCAAAGTTTGTCCCTAATCTAAACTATGCTATAGACTTGCAGTGAGTAGTACCATCTGCTGTAAACATGTTGAAGTTAGATGACAATTGGGTAAGGCAAAGATAGACCCAGCCAAAAATAACCAGAAACAAATATAACTGCAGTTTAATCAAACAAAGACAATCCTTGCAGCTAATCAGGAAGTGTTATTGATTAGTCGTCTATGGTTCGAGTCTGCCCCAAAAAATACATTTGTGTGGCATTGAAAGCATGCAGAGCGGAAATTGACAATAACTCAAAAAGAAATTAATTTCTTGATATTTGGAGTCTTTGTTTTTTTGGGGGGAGGGGAGTTATTATTACACTTAAATACTATGGTTCAGTGTGCACAAAACTGCTATAATTTTGCATGTGTGTCGTAATTTCCCAATCTTGTGCAGCGTTTTGTTATCCAATACCAGACATATTATTCCCTGGAGAGGTGAATAGATTGAAGAAGCATTCAGTTGCAATTGCAGTAATTTCAAGCATAATACTCCAGCAACTGACAGGAAGTTATAACGTTTTTTTTTTTTTTTTAAAGAAAATTTCTCTTCTCATTTCAAATGTGAAATAAGTTCTCTCACCATAAAGAAATAGCTAGACCGACACCATATTTGCTTCGTTATGTTTGTGAATGTTTCCCAAAGATGACAATAGCTTTGTAAATGCTTGATATTTTGCCACATGCCAGCAAACATCAACATTGTGCCTAATCAAACCACAGTTTCATACAGTAACAGGTGTGTACCCAGCGGGTAAGAACCGGGGAGGACACTGTTCTTGTCCCCTTCTCTGTCCCTGCAGCTACTGATCCATTAATTGCTTTAGGTTTGGAAGAGAAGAAAACACTTTGGGACACTCTGCACGCATTTAAGCAAACATTGCTTATCCTCATAAAACAAAACTGGATGCACCTTTAAATCGACACGTCTACGACCGCGGTACAGCCCGCGGTTGAACTTACCCGTCATCGCAGAGGGTCGCAAAGTTATGGCCGTTGGGAGAGATGGAGAGACCGCGAGTAAAACTATTGTTTGCACCGCCGGCAAAGACCGGATCCATTGGTGGATAGATGTGACTGAAAATAATAAAATCAGAGAAACCGAATGACTAGCTATTCACGGTAATTTACAGATGGTATCGTCTCCGAACTAATAATCCTGCTAGAATTGCAGATCAATTCTCGAAATGATACGGCACAAAAGCAGGTTTAGCAACAAAGAAGTTCGTTGCCAGATACTTGAGAAAGTCAACTGAAATTAAGACAAATGTTGTGAAACCTGTGACTATTGCTGGCCTTTCTGGTGCT
>JAAAKB020230790.1:0-11384 GCA_010014835.2 Apostichopus leukothele | reverse complement strand
AGTAATGTGAATAAACCAACGAATAAGATTAATGCCCATACTCAAGCCTAAAAAGATAAGTTTTCAAATGCTTCTTAGAAGTGTCAATAGATGTGATATTTTTCAAGTGATGAGGAAGAGAATTCCATAGTTTAGGACCTGCTGCACTGAACGAACCATCTCCATATGTGACTTTGTTAGTTCGAGGAATGACTAGAGAAAGATGACTTTGGGACCGTAATGCTCTAGCTGGCGTGTAGCGTTTCACCAAATCAGTCATATAACTCGGAGATTGATCATTAAGAATAAGAAAAACGTGCAGAATGAGCTTGTAATTTATCCGGCGATGAATTGGCAACCAATGCAGGTCTCGGAGTACAATATAACAGCCTATAATTTGCATATTTACCTGTCTCCACTCATTGACACAGAATATTCTGTAGGAATCGTTGCCATATTTCCCAATCCCATGCAGTTCTTCTGGGTATTTCCAATCTTTCGTCAAAAACTCATCTGTAATAAAAGGAATAAGATTGATGTATTCTACATTTCATCAGATCTAACAATAATGAAATGATTTGTCATTAAGTATATAACTTGCAATGGTTCAACCCACCAGTCCTCCTCTAAGCCTAGTGAAGCCCGATTTCTGAGAAGATTGGGGTAGTTGTACGCATACCTGATTGATTACTAGAGCAAGCGTTTTATACTGTGCCACCACCCCGATTTGAGACGCTGCGGTCTATGGAGGCTGCTATACTGGTTTGTCCTGCACAGGACTACTGATGTATGGTTCCTATGACAACCAGACAAACCTTCAGGTGAGCTTATGTCTCCATATAACAACTTTACATGACAAATAACTTGATGCTTCTTAATGACATAAAGAGTACATCATGCTTAGAAAATTAAAAAAAGAAGCAAAGGAGTAAAATATCTAGCAATGAGAACACAAAATATCTCTACCTGAAAATCTGATCATCATTTTAGCCCTTTTTTCGTGAAGTCCTAATGTCCAGATCATGTCTGCAATTGGCTTCCAGTCTGCTTTCTGTGTGACCTCCGGGGAAGGGTACTTGTCAAAGAACTGCCACAGGATAGGAATCGCTTTCACACCTGAAATAATCATAATAATCAGCAGTTATTTTTTACGACGCTTAAGCGACCACAAATTTGGGAGAAACCCGCAAGGGCTTATATGGATTACAACTCACATGTCGGGTGGCTTGCAATTCAACATTTTCAGCTCAAGTTTGGAATCCTTTCAATTTAAAAAGTCATTTCAGATGGGAAAACTGTAGATTGCTCTTGGATGAAAAACCCACCTTACTATGACCCGGCTGGGCATCGAACCCGGAACCTCCCGATTGCTAAGCCTCATTGCTTCAAATGTCACCGCCTTTATCCACTCGGCCACATCACCGGTAGCAACGGAAACTTAGAACCAGTTATATGCAATAGCAAGACATCGCATGGTTTAATGAGTAAAAACACTAGGCTAGCATATGTAGCAATCAAGGCACATGCCAAACTACTGTACCCTACTACACTACTTGCACTAGTGATCAAGACCCACCAGTTACAACCTGCTATGGGCCTTAATAATATTTTGATAACTATCTCATCCCTATCTATGTAATGTTAATGGGAATGAGATCTTGTAGTCAATTGGCTGTTGCAACCTTTTAGTACTTGTTCCGTAACCATAGCAACGGTTACCATGGAAATGCATGATGTGGAATTATCCAATTGAGGGTTCTATTTTGGGGTCAGGTGACTAACCATGTCCATTTGTGTGTGTGCATTAGTGGTTAAAAATAGTGTGTCACTATAACCCCTCCCAATGGACTTGAAACTTGGTTGGTATTTGCCTGGGTGTGGGGTTAACTGCATCTGTGACATATGACATCATAGTTCAAAGGTCCAATAACCCCAAGACCCAGCAGTTTTGCCAAAATGACAAACTTGCTGAAATCCTCAGACCCATGTAGGATATGGACGTGATTAGCAACATGTTACTTAATGAAAGACTGGCTGAAAGCATCATGCCCATATACAGGAAGTGAAATCTGTTTGACTAATGTTTGAATGAATGTTTACAGCCTATCAATTAATGTAATATGTAAAAAGATCAATAGGTCAGTGAATTGAAGGACACTGGGTGTATCATGATCAATGGACCTTCAGAGTGATTACATCACAGTGGTCTTGTGCCCAAAATTTGGGATTGAATTTGCATATATTTGTTTGATATTCCAACCTTTTTATTTTTGAGCTAAATTCTTTTGTCCTTAATACCTAGCTGTGTTGTAAACCAGTAAATTTTTAGACATTTATAGCTTCTATGAATACAGAAATATTTCATAGAAGACAGCTCACCATTTCAGTCCCCTGTTTCAAGTTAATGCACTAACCTGTTGTTTTGTTCAAAAATATGGTGGCCACAAGCAACTTCCAAGGATCATGAAATAAGTTTTCTTGAACCAACTTGTACGGTGACTTTGGTGGGGTCCACTTTTCTCCTTTTACTTTGGATTGTAAACTGGAGGGTGTCGTCTTGAAATAAGGGCTTGTCCTTCCTCTAGATCTCAATGTTCTGGTTACTGAAATAAGACAAAA
This sequence comes from Apostichopus leukothele, assembly GCA_010014835.2. Taxonomy (NCBI): domain Eukaryota; kingdom Metazoa; phylum Echinodermata; class Holothuroidea; order Aspidochirotida; family Stichopodidae; genus Apostichopus; species Apostichopus leukothele. The sequence goes on along the minus strand of JAAAKB020230790.1, from coordinate 8,786 downwards.
CAATGTCTAATTAACATAACTATCCAACAAAGCTCGAGCCAAAATTTATTAGCACTGCCAAAGTAGCCAACCAAGCAGTATGTCAGTAGAATATGATCTTTTGAATGCCTCATTTACCAAAGATCAAAATACATGGCAAATTTGGTTTTTTCTTCATAGATCCCGTACCCATTTAGGGTGCTCACAGCTGCATCCTCATACATGCACAAGTAAACTGGTCAAGAAACTTGATGTGTTACAGTGAAAGTTTGAAATAGTTTGTAATTAGCTTTGTGGTAATTAACATATTTACATCATTGATCTCTATAAGCAGAACAGTTAAAGAAGTGTTATATGAAATTACAGTAGATACGAATTACCAACCACACTCACATACCATGATGCCTTGAACTTGCTCCAAGTCTCTCTACATTTCAAAATACTGGTATGAGTTGGTGATAGTCTACTTTGATGTCTGCATCAGTATTAAAACTCTTAGATATGAGATCTCTTTTAATAAACTCAATTGTAATCTCACTCTATATAAGTATAAAAGTTGCAAACTGTGCAACTTCGTCAAAATGGCATGTACCGCCAAAAACCAGAGGATGGGATACCTTATGAACCAGTGTTATCACCCTATATGGCATAGTTTCTTAGCAGACCACGGGTCAATTCCATCCTGCTAAAAGGACTTTCATCTGAACCCACCCAAAAATAAGCCCATAATCTTGCACTTAAATCCTATGCGGGCCCGTCAGGAATTGTAAGCTTGAGCAACATACTAGCCTATGTTGCTCAATTTAGATGTAGAGAGATGTTGGTTCACTTTGTACTTTTGCTCCATCATATGCTTTTCTCCGGTTCTCGTAGAAATTTATCGAAAAACCCCTGCAGTAACTGTAGTACCTACAGCACCAGTTCCAACAATAACCATAGATATGTCTGGAAAACACACCGCATTAATTCCAGTTATAGAAATCATCCTATTGCCTTGGTTAAACTGTTACTGCTTAGTGAAAATTTATGAAAATAGTGAAAATTTTCAGCTCATCAAACAGCTCTGAAAGCCCCTCCCCCTCCCCCCCCCCCACTTCCTGTCACCTTCCCCAAAGAAATTTCCAACACAAATTTACAAATGAATTGCCAAAGTCTACATATGTCAGTATTATCATCATCCTTTATTTAACAGTGACCGATTCTGATAGAAAATTTCTACAGCATAAACTGATTCTTATAGAATAATTCATTACATTTTTCCCTTTTGGCAGACTATTGAACTAATCCAGCAAAAAGTAACTCACAGATTGTGTGAGTGGATTTTAATGTTGTCTTATTGTTTATGGCAAAGAAATATATGAATAAAAAATGAGATATGTTCAATTCTTACAAAAGCAAAGGACCATTCTTTCTTAATTTTGATTTTACATATTTCTCAAATTACATGAAACACAATGGGTCACATCGACAAGGATCTTTAGATTACACCTGTATTTTGAAGTTACTCTCGTTTTACCGTAATGTGACATGGTTTTACCATACAGAGTGGCTTTAAAGGACAGATAACAGAGTACCCTTTAAACATGACACTGTTACCTAGTTTACCACGCTTGTAACAGGAATGGTGACGTTATATACATATTCAACACAGGTTTGTCATTATAAAGTAAAGCATTACATGTTTATTTTGTGGGACACATATGATTCATTATTGGATGTAACCCTTACAGACTTTGTTAATGAACAATAGTCCAGTGGTTATAGCCACACGCCTCTTATTAAACTCAACTCAACTCAACAGAGGGCGCTCTCATATCAGTCCTATCTAGTTCTGCGATACTGGACAAGTTGAAGTCTCTACCTGCAGATCATAATGATACTGTGATTTGATGACTACTAGTACATACAATTTCCTCCGAAACTATTGACGAAGAAATCTTTTTAAAATATATTTTAAATTTTTCAAGACGAACTGATTGTTTTATGCACCTTAACTAGTGGCTGTATTTGGCCCCCTCACAAGTGGAACCATGAACTAGTCAATCACCTTGTGCATCTGTATGCAAGTTCCATGATCAGACATGTTTGCAACCTTGTGCGTTTAATTTTGATATAGAGATCTTTAACACTATAGAACATGTGTTCATAGGACTGATATGACAGTGCTTTCTGTACAAACACTGGAGAACCACCATTTTGTGCGAATAAAACATGATACAAATTTACAACAGAAAACAAAATACAGCTTTCAACAGTTGGTAAACTATCACTATAAATGATAGATTTATGTTGTCCAACAACACAATGTTGAGCAATGTACTTGAACAGTTTTGCAAGTGTTTTGCTTTGCAAAAGTTCCAGTACGTTCTGATGTAAATAATACTTTTAAATATCATTCTCAAACATCAGCGTAATGCCACTGGAAATAAAAATCTGGAGGATATCACATAGATCTTGCTATTCACTTGAGACAATAAATTGCACATTTTCTACTAAGAAAAGACCACAGAGAATAGCAGGAAATGAATTCTCTCACTGAAAATAAAGTTGAACAAAGGAATATTTCCAATTCTATTCTCTGAATACAGTTTATTAATTCTCTTCAATATTCAGAATGGGTTGTTATCTCCAGAATTAGAACCATAAATAAATGCCTTAATTCAACAAATAGTATATTTTCATATTTGTACATTAAAATGAAATGCATGTTATAATAATAAGTACTAGCTAGGTATAGGAGCATATACTAGAGCAACTAAATTAACAAAATAATGCGCAAAGGTTAAACAGTCAGCAAACTTTCAATCCATGTCAATTTAATTTATAATCTTCCGTTGGTTCTTTTTACTAGAAGGTAAAGGAGCAGACAATGATGATAACAAAAACAATTAAGAATGAGCTTGACCGCATGGCTTGATTGCCAGATGAAATAATATATATCAAAACCCTGAAATGACCCCCCCCCCACCCCAAAAACGAAAGAAAAAAAAGCAGAACACGCAGACCTAAACCAACCCCCACAAATCAGGAAATTTCATTTGTACATGTCAAAGAAAGCCAATACAAGATTTTTACAGCAATATTTACAAGAAAAGTTACTTCCACAGACCCCCCCTCTCTTACTTACACAATTTCAAACTGTTCACATAAATTGTTGATTAAAACTGATAGCTTTTCACATGCTGATTATAATAAGTAAATAAATACATTTCCATGCTGAAGAATTTTATGACATCCAACACTCAGGTTCCGAAATGAATCAGGCATACAGAATATAAACAATTATCTTTTTGGTGTTTAAATCTGGCAACTTTGGTCGTAAATGACAATCCCTAGCAACAATACACGAGTTCTGCAAACTCTCTTGGCAATGTCTTAGTGGATTGTATCCAGACAAAACCAAAGATTTGACTGCAGATAACATTGAATATTTTGTTCTAATTTTTGATGTATTGATGTTGTCCATGAAAGGTTAAAGATATGAGTCTTCCTGTAAGGGCAAACTTATGCTGACAACAGTACTTCAATTTCCTGTATTGGTTACTCTAATCCATCAGCGACTCTTAAGGCTGTAAATATCTTGAATATAACAACATAAAGAGCTTCCTATCAATCCAACAATTGTCTGTTTCTGTATCAGACGTACTGGTCTATAAAACCAAAGTTTAACCAGCCAATTCTGGCCAAGATAGGACGAAATGCTTAGCTGGATCAATTTTAGTGTCAATACTGCGTAACACTTGATAATGTTTGGAAACATTGCTAGATGCAAAAATGAAAAGTTCCTTAAAGCTGTATTTTGCCTTGGGTTAAAAAATGGGCACAATTTTGTCCATGCCATGTGATGTTTTTACATATATGAATCACTCTCAATCTTAGAATAAACAACTGTTTTGCTGCTCCTTGTCAAAGAAGATTCAACTGTTTAACCTGACAATACAAAACCTTTTTTGTCCCAAACATTTAATTAACATGGCTTGAATTTGTTCAAATTTAATGTTTATGACTACTTTCATTGTTGCAGATGCATGTTTTGTTGGGGTGACTACAGCAAAAGACTGTTTCTCTGTACGTTATCTTTAGCAGTATAATATACTACAACTAGATTGTGATCAATGCTAACACCAAATACAGCTTTAGAGAATTTTTACCAGCAAAAAAGTGTTGAAATATCTGACCTCCTCCTGCAAAGATAAGCAGAAGCTTTAACAGCATCTGTTACATTAACATTTGAAGTCACCTAAGTGGCCATTCACACTGTTGCCTTTTTACAATTCACAAGCCAGAATTTCAACTTAATGATTAAAAAAACTGAACAAATAAACACAATTTGGACATTCCAACAGTATTTTCAACCAAGAAGACTATTATATGAAACAAGCAACAGTCTACCATCCAGTATGTAACATAGCAATGGGTTTTTTCTTCTCGATTTTTCAAAGCATCAAAACAGTCTTTTTTTTCTTCCAAGCTCTAATAACATTCATTTTTAGAAGGATTTGGGATTGGAATGTAATTTGTAAAGTGCAATTTACAGATATTTCTTCTGTATTAAAAGCAATACAGTATCATCACAGCCAACCGATTCTAATCAAAAATGAGTATTTTTACATCTAGCTTTTTCCAAGTATCCATGATTTAAGTCCAATTTTGCTTGTCCTAGTTTGACAATACACCATGATTTACATAGATTATGTTTCTCTTGTGAAGGATGCCAAGTACAAAAATGTGCATTGAAGAATCAAACAATTGGTCCAAACTCTATATACTGTAAGTATATTCACTTCTTAATTAAGATATAAAGAAACCCTAAAAGTATATTACAATGTCCTATAAGGTCAAGTGTTTTCTTTTCTTTTCTTCCAAACATATTAAATAAAAGATACTTTTTTTTGGCAATTAAGGCTTTTTAACAGATTCAGCTAGGTCAATGTGGCAAAAACTAAGAGATTTACTCTTAAAGAGATCATGATAGTAAAGAAAAAACAAGAGAGGTACATTAAAAATATGACAATTTGAACCAGGAGAGTCAACTGATTATGGCCAGTAGCATATTAAGGCCAATCATTGTACATTTATTTTCTCTGATTGTACAATTAATGTTGTCCTCATATTGTTTCAATATCGGTCTTTACGGTCATTACCAGTAATCCCCCATATTCCAGATTACTAGAACACATGTGGGTAAGAGCAGAACTTTAATACATGAGGGATTGGTCTTTTAGTTGGTGTGTTATTGCACATAACATATCTTTCATCTTATTTGTATTTTAATAACACCCACCACATACCATAGAGAGTAAACATCTATTCTTGAAATCTGTGGCCCAAATTCCTTCCAACAATGGGTTTTTGTGCTAAAAATTTGCACAGACACCCAAAAATGAACCTAACCAATAGGTATTAGTAAATATGGTAAAAGGCACATGCATTGCTAGGATAGGAGAACCACTTATGTGCTGTCAAGCGAGAAGAATAAGAACCCCCAGGTGACCTCCGACTCCTGTACAGCATACCAAAGCCAACTAGCAACCACTGTTGTAGAAGAGTGACTTTATCAATCAAGGAGAGGCCATTATTATGAATGGACTTCAAACAGCAAACAAACAGTTTTCAGTACAAGCATAAACTGCATACTGACCTTCTTCTTTGCTGTTTAAATATTTCTTCTTCTAAATATTTAAACCATTTCTTTTTTGGAAATGAAAACCTGCCAAATCCTATGTGAACAATCCTCCATTTCACACACAGTTTGGGTCATTCTTTTAAGGTAAAGATTCACAGAGAAACATAACAGTAGGTCTTTAAAGTGGTAATAATTGAGTGGGCGTATTGCAATCTATTGCCAAGCAAAACACAATTGATAAACCCAATTTGTGTGTTAAAGAAACCCACCAATGGTACTGTATCTTCTCTATACTATTGAAAATGCATTAAATAGCTTTTGATTTGAAGATTGGAAAGTTGTTCATACTACAAAAGTGACAAAGACTCGTGTTCGCCAGTTTGGCATTTAACTATAAAACTTGTGAGCATCATTTTGGCATTTAACTAAACCTGACGACTCCCTGGGATTACCAATGTCACTAAATCATTAAACCTTTGTAACATTTCAAATTTATGTATCTTGTACTAACACCTGATACTGTCAAACAACAGTAACTTGCTCAGAAAGTAAATTTCACCTGTTGCAACTCTGCCATGCTTTATATCTAGTAGATGCCAAGATGGTTCTAAATGATGCTTTGGTGTCACCATTATGGTAGTTCCTTAATGATCTTCAGTGTGACACAAGTAAAAAGTTTCCTACACATTTGATTAGTCCAGGCAATAGAACCAACCATGTATGTTTATGGTAATAAAGCCAGCCATCTTGTTTTGCATTTACAGACGAGTTAAATATCCTGAGACTGCTACTGAGATTTTCATAGTTTTATCCGCCAAACCAGCGTAAACTTCACGAGTGACACATCAGAGAGGAGAAACCCTTGTGGGCCTGTGAGATGATGGCTGGTTAGTTTGACCTTCAAACATTTTGGTGGGTACCATAGTAAACTGACATTCCCTCATTGACAATGCCTTCTTTTTGTTAGATTCCCTCATTGGCAATACCCTTTTTGTTTTCTGATTCCCTGATTGGCAATGCCTCTTTTTCAGCGAGATGACTGCATGTGATGCGAGACAATGCGTGAACAATCTGGTTAGAAATCATCCCAAATCCTGCAACTCAAAAACTTGTATTTTGCTAACACATCTATCTACTTTTAATTTTGAGAACGAGGCAATCAAATATTCAAACTTTTCTGAAAAAATCAAGCGTTTCTCCAGTCTAAGGCACTGATATTTGGATAAATACGGAATTTGGATAGAAAGAAGATGAAACTGTAATGTCATGATTGGTTTCGTCTTCATATTCTTATAGAGATCTGTATCATCACTTCTATACACAGCAAAGAATATTAACACTAGAGATAAGATGCTAGAAAATACCTTCAAAATAATGAAAATCATTTGCTTGTCACCAGCCAAGGAAATGCTTGGAAATTATTTAATTTATTATTATTTTTAAATTATATTTTAAATGCTACAGTCTCACCAAAATATGGAACTACTTACCTGTTCTTAAATGTAATTAAAGTGGCACAAATAAAACAGAAAGAAAGGATGATTAAATGATGAAAATATGACTAGATTTGACAAATGTTAATCTAACAGTTTTAAGATGGTCTAACTTGATTTCATTTTTGCACCTTTTCATGTTCCTAACATTAAACGGGTGGTGTGAAAAGTTGGCTGCAATTTCTAGTTTACTAATTTTAGGTTCAATAATGAGGTAACAAAGAGTTATTCACTACTTTGGAAGTTTCATATCACAAATACTTTACAATTTGTTACCTAACGTTCTGATATTCATGTGCACTAATGTAAATAAACTTGGTGTCTGGGTAACCTCAAAAAGTTATCCACAGTAAAGAATTTCATTTCAAAAACTGCTAAAAAAACAAATAAAACCAAGCCAAGTCTGGGTGAGGTTATTTTTTTTGTCTAGGGTGCAGTATGTACATGCTATCCTCTGGTAACCCTGTATTAAATCTTTTTGTTGCCAACTGCTAACAATAGGGTCCTCTTAATTAGATCCAGTCATGGATTAAGTTTGGAAATTAGATGAAAGACCTTTTCAGATTTATCGATCCAACAGTTTAAATACAAAAATACAATGATCCTATCACCAAACCTTGTGTGAGACACACAGTAAGTATAAACCTAGCCTCCTGCCTAGGAGACATATACTTGATTAAAGCATCCAGTCAGAACCACCTTACGGGCCATTGAGTTTGATTATATACAGGAATGATATGATACACGACGACAACGCAGTCCAGTAAAATCGACAACGTTACAACAGTTACCATTGGCAACAAAGTGGACAAAGGTGTGGTTTGAAAGCTGTGTACGACAAAGAGAAAATGACAGGGTGTCCCATCTGGTGGTTCTTATCGTCATCCTGTGTGTTTCTGTCCACATTTCTTCTTCAATTTTACTGCAACCACGACTTCAAGGAGAGGAAAATTTCGCCGACCTGGTAAATAGCCCGCCTGACAAACCCTTGTAAAATCATTGATGTTCATTACACAATTTACTGTCATATACAGCTAATGTTTAGATGACTGATACCACTTCATGAGGGGGGAACCTAGCCCTTCCCTACTTGCTCTCTCTTTGCTATTATCTTCTCTTGAATCTAGACATTCCTAGCCCTTCCCTACTTGCTCTCTCTTTGCTATTATCTTTTCTTGAATCTAGACATTCCTAGCCCTTCCCTACTTGCTCTCTCTTTGCTATTATCTTCTCTTGAATCTAGACATTCCTAGCCCTTCCCTTCCTGCTCCCTCTTTGCTATTATCTTTTCTTGAATCTAAACATTCCTAGCCCTTCCCTTCTTGCTCACTCTTTGCTATTATCTTCTCTTGAATCTAGACATTCCTAGCCCTTCCCTTCTTGCTCTCTCTTTGCTATTATCTTTTCTTGAATCTAAACATTCCTAGCCCTTCCCTACTTGCTCTCTCTTTGCTATTATCTTCTCTTGAATCTAAACATTCCTAGCCCTTCCCTACTTGCTCCATCTCTGATATTATCTTCTCTTGAATCTAGACATTCCTAGCCCTTCCCTACTTGCTCTCTCTCTGCTATTATCTTTTCTTGAATCTAGACATTCCTAGCCCTTCCCTTCTTGCTCTCTCTTTGCTATTATCTTCTCTTGAATCTAGACATTCCTAGCCCTTCCCTTCCTGCTCCCTCTTTGCTAT
>JAAAKB020230679.1:0-11385 GCA_010014835.2 Apostichopus leukothele | reverse complement strand
ATTTATTAAATCGTTATAATTATTATAACAAAATGAGGTGAAATGCATAAGGGTAAGATTTTGTACATGGGAACCTTCACAATCATCGTTTGAAGAAAAATAAATAACGAAAATTTCAGAATAACTTTGAAGTCCCGTAACATGCTGAGCCCAAGTAACGTTCGATATTTGGTGTAGCCTAGGTCACGTAGTACACATAGGCCTATATTGACCCGCAGATAGTGACTGACGGTAAATCGGTAATAATAGAGTTTAATGTGCTAATTTAATGGTTCACCTATGATGTTTTATTGTCGGACACGTCTTATTTCTTTTCATTTTTCCCTTTCTTTCTTTCTTCCTCCCTCTTCATGTTTTTGCTGTCTGTTTTTTTTTATCTCTGCTCCAAAATTTCCCGCGAGTGACGAAGATTTTTTTTTTTTATCTCTGCTCCAAAATTTCCAGCGAGTGACTAAAATTCCCCGGGAACGGGGTTCCCGTGTTACCTACTTTTTCCTTTATACACTTTTTTAGGTCGTAAACTCACCGAAATATGCACTTGAAATAAATTCCGAATGTCGCAGTAACCCATTCTTAGTGCGATTATTGTTATGAAAAGCTGTCATTGTTTACGTTTTCCGAGGATTTCATTCTCAGTTGACCTGACCCCAAGTGAGAATCGGGCATGCGCACTCGTAACTCTGAACTCGCTTATTATCTGACATCTTGGATTAGCTCTGAAATCTGAGATGGACCTCTAAATTCTTTGGGGATATTTTTAAACTGTCCTCCATCTGACATCTTCATCACCACCACTTAAAGCAGCCTAATTATTGTTTCAATTCAATGGTCACCATTTTTTTTTTTCAAATGCTTTTAAGTAGTTAGTCACAGTTAAGACTGTAATAGGCCGTGTAAATACACATGCCTAGGTGCTTTGTTTTTCACCAAATAAGAGGTAAATTAGTGATAATTACTTAATTGAATACAATCCTAAATATTTTGTCACCCTGATTGCTGTCATGGTACATTGAGTTAAAAACACATAAAATGGGAAAATTTCCCCCAAAATTTCAACTTTTATTTTGAACACTATTTGGAGCGAAACTGCAGACCTTCTGTTAAAAATGACCAGCTATATAGGTTAACAATGTACTTCTGTCTATTTGAGGTTTAATTTGTCAATAAGCATTTAATTTAACTTGTTTTTAACTAAAATGAACTCCAAGAGCTGCTTTAACACAGCTGAAAAAAGAATTCTAGATATCTTATCTTAGCTATATTTCTTACTATGGCGTACTTACAAATTTATAATGCCAAGTTGGTATGAACCAGCTTTCATGAAAATAAACTATATAGCTATGTGAATGAACAACAACTGCAGAACCGATTGATAACGAAATAATATCTCGACTTGGGTAATTAAGGGAACTGTGCTGTACTGTATCAAGTGTACATTAGTAGCTGTCAACCATCCTTTGTTGTATTGAAGAATTGTTTACTATGTAGATGCAGTTCATGGGTATCTTCAGCATTTTCTGCAGAGGGCGCTGTCATGTCGGTCCCAGCAGAGCTGGATCTCTATACACAGCTCTGGATCCAATGCAAGTGACCTATACCAGTTACAGATCTCCAAAGATTTGTATGTTGCTGCAACGTATCTCAATCTATGTGCTAGTCGGGAAAATATGTTTAGAAAGATCTACTCTACAATAATTACAAGAAGAATTAGGGAATGTGCAGACCTGTGCAATTTGCCTTAAGTTAGAAGTAGAAGTATCCATCAAAGATTTCTCTGTGATTTCAGATGCTGCTTCAGCTTGTCAATTATCATGGAAGTTAGGGTAGAACTGATATGAAGACAGCAACCTTGTTAGCTTTTGGGGATGGCTGAAGATCCCCATTGGACCGCTGCCACATCCACTTATTTACATACTGTACAGAACATATAAGATTTCATTTTTATATTTAAAGTGAAATTCCTTAAATTACTAATTACAGTACATACCATCTCTTTGTTATGTATCTAATATTTATTTATTTTATATTTATTTTATATTCCGTTTCATTTCATTTCATTATATTTTATTATTAATTACTTATTGTTTATGTTTTGGAAAAAAACTGCAATCCTGACTTATACATGTACTATCCTACCATCCAATTTATGAAGTAAATCCTCTAGTCCTGCATACCTCAGAAGTGTATGCTGCTTCCTTTTATGCTTTTTTTTGTCCTTTGTTCACATCAGGAACCATATGGATGTATAGCACATAGAGTAAATAGCTTTACCACACCCTGGATTAGTCATGAATAATATATAGAATTAAAGTTTTCATCAGTTTCATGAGTGTATGCAGTAAATCTGGACTATTGTTTACTCAATTAAGGCAATAATGTATGCAGCTGTGTACCGGCAACAAGATGCTCTTGCTTTTGTTCTAGATTTGAAGGTGGAAAGATATCCAGATGTATACAACTAAATAATCAGTGGTTCAGTTGTGTTGTTGTCTGTCTAGATCAAACTTTGAAATAATAACTGATGTTATTAGAAATCAAACTCCAAAAAGGCTTCGATTAACTGGCCTGCTGCTGCTGTGGATAATTGGTTAAACTAATATTCAGCCAACTTCTACACTTGATATTAAAATATTATTTATAAATGATTTTTGTTTGTTTGTTAGATTTACGTAGTTAAGTTACAAGTTAAGAGCTTCTGGATCGTATACAAGGTTATTAAGGTACAATAAAGTGTGAACCTTAAAAGATGACTTTAAAAAGCGCAACCTTAATTTAGATATGTCGTAGAACGTTAAATATTACCGCTGCTATATATCAGTCGAGATTGGATTTTCTACAACACTCGTGATTTTTTGAAAAATGACCCTTTAAACAGCTAAGGTTCATCAGTTAAAGTGACAGGACTACATAAACTAATACACAAACCATTACTGTACAGTAGGTCAGCTCCTCAGATGCAATTTAAACTCAATGAGAAAAGACAAGACTTTTGATGGCCCCAAATGATATCTTTATAATGTGTTACAAATTCATCACTTGAGGACAAATGGATTGGAATTTCATCCAAGGATATAATCTGTTGTTTATATGAAGTTGAAAGAACTTTTTCTGGTCCAGTTAAGCGAGGAGGAAGTAAATATTAGAAATTAAAAATTAAAAAAAAACATGGATTCAAAATAAAGGCCTGCACTGAGGATCTAACATCATCATGAATTAACCTTTTAGCCTTAATGGAGCATTCCAGAGATTTACCATGCATATTCATAAAGTTGAATATCATAAACACTGGAAAACTGTACATGGAGAAAGATAAACAGCTCACTCAACTTCTTCTTTATTCTTGGACTGTAACACATCAAGACAAAAAGTTCTGCCCACATTCTTCCTTTTAGAATGAAACATTTGTTATACGACATACATATTCCAAAACTTACTGGTTTGGATATTTACGAGTGACAAGCTTACTTGTCTCCCCACAACAAGTGGTCTCATGAGAAGGAAGGGCATTGACCGGAGGAGCCGGTCATAGAGGGCGCATAGTGTTAAAAGGTTACCAGTTCATTCTATGTAAGGTAGGACGAGGTGCTAAGGTTTGTGGGGAGACAGGTAAGCGAGGACTGAAGTAAATGTCATATATCTTTATTTACCTTTTCCCAACATACAAGCAATGCAACGTTATGTACACTACATGTTAGTCTAGATACAACTAGCTTCAGGAAATCAGATATTGTTTTGAATCAGGACTTCATGTTTGAACACACCCTTTTTAATCTTCTAGATCCTGCTTTAAAAATACTATCCTTCAGCTTAAGAATCTTGATATAGGATGCTGTCTAGAACTTAGAGTGTATTTGTACAAGCAGTGGCACTGCCAGGGGTGAGGGGTGGGGGAAGGGATGTGCATGGGAGCTAGCACTTTCCTCCACCAAGAGTGTTGTACCCCTGGAGCCCCCAAATAAACCTTCTAAGGCAGGAAGATACACAACTTTTTTACTTCAACTATATATAATTCAGTCACAGTATGTTTGTCTACCTCCAAAATTCTGCTGATTTTAATTTAGCTGGATATCTAAATTTTGCAAATGATGAAAACCATAAAATCTTAAGGGCGCTTCACCACACACCCCCCACAGCAGGGGCCCTTTGATGAGCCGATGGAATCCAGCACCAGCTTAAACTTAAACTGTGTTCTGTGTCCCTCCCCTCCCCCAAAAGTTGCTCTCATTTTGCAGTGTCCCTTTTCTACCACTTCAAATTGTGTAACTGATATGTTACTGAGTGTGTTACAAGTGTTGCCTACCAGTGGTACACTGTAGATCTGTGTGCAATGATAGAACACTACCACAGTGCAGCTGGTAGACTGTCTAGCAAATTATGTTAATCCAACTGATTACTTCCTATTTCTAGTACTTGGATGTTTTGACCTATACTTGTGGTACTAATATTACAATAATTTAACATTAATACTGTAATACATACATGATCATATGTGTAATGTGCGAGGGGGGTGGGACCTTAAGGTATCTATATATCGTACAGCAGATGTCCTGCTTTTGAACCATCCATTCAATAACACAGCTCTTCATGACAGTTTAAGTGCCTAATCGGTTTCCTATTAAGAAGGAAATGATTAGACTGTGGTTACAGTAGCTACAGTATATATATTGATCCTGAATGTTTGATGTTGTACACAATGTATAAAGCCTGCCCGCCCTGCAGTATGTCAGTATTAGAGTCATTGGTCTACAGTACAGTATTGACATTGCGGCAATAGACTCCACTATGTTTACTGAAAATAAAAACAACCATGACAACTTGGATCAGACATTCTTGAGTTCCAGGCCTACTTGTACGTAACTGCTAGAATCGGGAACTTTTGGAATTTTGTCCTAGAGCTCTCTGGTTTGTTTTGAAATATAGGATATCTTTATAAAAAACAAGAAACCATGAAATATGCTTGTAATATTTGTATTTCAAGATACTTCCTTCTTACAAATGCAGTAGGACCCTTATTTACAAACTTTTTGTCAATTTCGACACAAGTTACTGCACTATTGATATAGGAGGCAACAGAAGGATTGTGCATGGTTGCTCCTCCACATCAAATAATAAGCAATGTTGACAGAAATCCCAAACATTTTTCGTTTTGCAGTTTAAAACGTAACGTAATATTCGGTGGATATATATCTGTGAGCCAGAGCATCACAGATTACCCCTACAATAACTGACGCTCGACCCGTTCAACACTCATTGAACACCTCCAAAGTCAGCGGAAACACACAAGTACTACATACATAGGTACGCAGGAGCAGCTGTGCACTAAATATGTTTACTGACATTTGTATCTATAGACAGTTGGTACATTGAAAGTGGATACTGCATGGACAGAGGCACATGTACTGTACAGTATATAAGAATGGAGAACTTAAATAGTAGAAAGACTAGGTCAAAAAAATTGGACATTCAATGTATAAAAAAAAAGGAGGGGGGGTTGGGAGTGGCAATTTCACTGAAAATTGTAGTTTTAGTCCTTCAGAATGGAAGACTTGGCAGAAAGGGGGTGGCAGTTGCCCTGGAAGTATGGTGGGATGGGGGTGGGGGGAGGAAGGGTAATGTAATGAATCATATATCCACGTTACCATGCAAAGGTTTAACGAAAGTACTAAAATACCACCAAAGGTGCTCCATACCTTTTCCATGCCGGCCTCAAGGTCATGAACTCGTAACTCTGCATTCTCGATTGAAAGTCTGCAAAGAAAAATTAGTTCAAATTATTGTAAGTTTGGCAAGGAATCTTTATTGTTCAGATTTATTTTCGTCTCGTTCCTCTTTTTAACAAACTTATACTCAATATACTTGAGACCATACCTTAGTTCTCAAATGCACTGAAATATTTCACAAGACAGAGCTGCTGACTTGTGGACTAACAGGCTTATGGCATCTGTTTTGACCTTAATTACTAATACACATCGTTAACACCATACAGTATGTCAGTAAGTAATACTATCTAACTTATGAGACTGATGTACATGTATACATATATTAAGAAATGTACAGTATAGGCATGTGTATAGATATGTTTAGAACTTCTAACTTGTACAACAGAACACTATACTATTTTTAAAAATTGCTTGCAAGGTTGTGTGGCTTTAAATCTTTTGATCTCAGATGACTCATAACCTGCACTAAAATCATAAGGCTCTTTTACATTACATTATACATTGGCTTCCCTAAACCAACAAGAGAATATTGTATGAAAGGCTTTTGTCCTCATGAATTATGACCCCATAAAGTAGCTTGAACTGGACTGTCATATGGAGACGTACAGAGGTTCACTATATAACATACTGTTGGCAATAACCCAAAATTTATGTTGTTTTTCGACACTCAGTGCTGTACCTGTCTTTAAATTGTGACCAGGTGCAGTATTGTATCCAAATTTATAATAATAATAATAAATGAGACTTATATAGCGCCAAATCAGTAGACAAAAGTCACTGCTCAAGGCACTTTACAAAGAAAGCAAATTTCAGATGGGAATACTGTAGTTGCTAAAGTTGCTCGAGATATATTTTTTTCCTTTTTTTCTGGGTAGTAATTGCTGGCAGATCATGAGATACAAGGATAATTACTATAATCTTATAAAATGTTCAGTGAAGATTGAATTTATGTTATTGTATGTCACATGTCCGACCCATTATTTTGACTTTATAATGCAAAGGAAGTAGCATATTTGCGGACTTTAGTCCCGATATGACATTTGTACATGCATAGAATTTTGGCAATTCTCATTGTCTACAGCATAGTACATTTAAGTATGTACAGCACTGTGAGAATTCCTACACATGTATGTATACATGTATGTATTCCATAACACCTCTATATACTGTACATGTAGTATGCCAATATGGCTCAGATAATGTACAACTTATGGTCCTGAGTATACACACACATGTAGTACAGAACACTACTGTATGGTTTGTCAGAGCAGGGAGTTGTTATGGAATGCATATGTGCAGTGGGTACAGTAGAACAGATGGAGTGTCCATCCAAGTTATTGCTTCCTGTGCTTGATAGTCTAACTTATACAGGGTAGAAATGTTATTATAGCTATATATATGTACAGTAGAATACCACTGCACCAACAAGCCTGCAGTATAATATCATGATCACTGGTAACTGATAGCTCTGCTGCTAGAACTCAACAAAGAACACACAGAAATAAATTTACGTAATGTGCAGGCAGTGCATACATACCCGATAGTACAGTAGGTTAGACCAGGGAGTTGTTATGGAACAACTCCCTGGTTAGACGTTCTGTAGAGTTCACCATGCATGCTCTCTATGAGTTTTACTGATATTTCAGGAGTATAAAGTACACTTATATATTTGAAAACATGCATTTTAAACTCATTTTTTAAATTAGGTGGGGGAGGGGAGGGGGAGGGGAGGGACTGTCAATTTAATTCTTTACAAACAGTATGCTGCCACCATTTATGACATTCTGCATATGATGGATGGATTTTCCTTAAATTGTTGGTAATTTAACACTGTTACGCTGGTAGCTTGACACAGGACACAGAGGAGACAAAATGTATGTAGTAAGTACTGGATACAGTACTATGAGTATTAAATGAAATAACAAAGTATCTTGATGTAGAGTAGTGGATGTACACGACTGCATCCAGGATTCAAATGTTTGCAGACACAAGTCATAATTGCAGGGTGGAAATGGTAAGTATTTTGGAGAAAGAAATAGGCAGGCAATCCCCTGAATGGAAGGAGTGGGATTGGGGGTGGTGGGAGGTGGAGGGCGCACTAGAGAAATGCATTTATTTTTTTAAAAGAGACAATATGTAGGATTAAGACTTATAAGATCAGTTAGACTTGGGACTTGAGGAACAACTTTATAGGATGACTTTAGGCACATAATTAAGTTTGACATGTTGTAGACTGTTCATGAACACTATACTGCCAGTCCAGGTAGCATTTCTACTGTATACCACATTTGTTTTTGGAGATATGGGCCTGTGTGACTGCACATTAACGTATAGTCCAACCATGCAGGGAGCTGGAACACAGCTCCCTGACTTAACACCGACCATTATGGGTCAGTTACACACTCAGATCTAATAACAAAATAAAACTCCATTGAAAAACAAGACATGTTTTCAAGACCTCTTTAAAATAAAATGTTTACAAATCATTAAAAACTTGTTTTAAGTACAAATACTGTAACTAGTGTTGATTGTTACCAAAAGGTGATCTGTTGTTCATGAAGTTAAATAAATATGCTTCAAATAGTAGAGTTATAAGAATCTTTAATACAATGGACATGGATTAACATTAAAATTTAGGCCTGCACTGAGGATCCCAGTGTCATCATCAATTTAGCATTAAAGGAGCAGTCCAAACATTTAGCACTGTATGTTAAACTTAAATGTCTTGAAAACCAAAATAGCTATACTACAGTAAGAGACATTACTAACTGTAGTACTTGTCCATTGACGACGAAATTTATCAAGATTTAAATTCCGCCTTTTTAAGTTTGGCCTGTCCTACATGCTCACACGTACAGTAACCTAATTGTACAGTGCAACAAACTGAACATCTATGATCATTGGCAAGTTATATTGCATTAGTTTCCCTTATTGATCAAAACAGGGTTACAAGATCTATATATTATCTAACAAAACTAAACAGTCAGGAATTTCAAGTGTTTCAAGGGAAACCATTGTAATCACTATTGATAAATTGAAGATGTTCGAAGCCTTCCTTGCATTTCTATCTAGGTGAAAGTGAAACCAGAGTACAGTTTTCAAGAACTGGGTTTCTTTAACAGCACTCAGTTTTTACTTCATTGAATATATGAGATCAGGCTTGTATAATTAGTCAAATGTTTATAATACAAACTTCAATCCTGCAGGAAATACTGCAAGTCAGCTATTCACAGTTCATGTCACATTAATACAAGGGAAAAATTAAGCCCATGATAATTCTGTGATTAGATGATGTGCCTAGTGACCGAGGTAAGATACATGTAGGGATGACTGCACACATACATGACGTGTACACAAAACTATGATAATTCATCCAATACAAATCATTGTCCTAGTCTTTTTGCTGACAGAACCTTAAGATGTAAGAAAATTCTTACAGTACAGTATCCTGTTTCCCCCTCCCCTACCCCCCCAAAAAAAGCACAGCCCAAACTAAAAGGATAGATTTTTATTCGTGCAATTTTGCATTATGCTTTGGAAAGATGAGTAAAGGACCGTCCTTGAAAGAAGTTCCGAAGGGTAAATTACCAGGTGGGATTTTCGAAACGGAATTTCTGGAGCTTCACACCTGGAGAGCTACTCTAGACACTTTGGATGGTAGAACGAGAAGGAGGGCGGTAGACCGGAATGGGCAGGTCATCGGGAGAGGGACGGTACTATAAGGAATTACCAAGGAGTTCTTGACATGTATTGAACAAGAGTGCAGAACTGTTGTGAGGAGACAGGGTACAGTCATGAGTGACGTACTGTAAAATAACTAATTCTATCAACCTTGACCTGAACCTGCCAAGTTATTATTCTTGTTTCCCTTTAAAACTTCCCTTTAAACCCAAGTTTAAAAGTACACTTTTGAGCCCATCGAGAAACATGGACTACAAAAGAGAAAGTACTCACCGGGCGTACAGTAGATCCTTCTGATCGAATCCTGTTGAAAACTCTTTTTGATAAACTTTCTGTTTTAATTTTCATACAATTTCTTTTTGTTTCTTGATTGATATGATTTGGTGTACACAATATCAAGTTTCAAACAAACTTTCACACGACCTCTCGTAAAGTTGAGTAGTAAGTCCGTAAGAGACCGAGTTGTAAAAACAAATTAACAGAAAGAAATGAAACAAATAAATAAATCAATAGCCCTGGATGTCCTTGATTTGTGGAAATTTCGTTTTTCAAATCTGCCTGGATTTGACAAATTTACAATGCATCATAGAAATCAATACTTCATTTTTTATCTTCAAATAAGTAGGCCGGCCTATATTCAAAACTTTCAGTCAAACCCTATTAAAACATTTTTGAGTCCACACAATAGCAAAGAAAACCAAGCGAACCCCTCCTTTTCAAACACTTTTCCCCCTTCTGAGCCATCATATCTGTACTTACTTGTCTTAAGATCTGCAAGCCTATGACCTATATTACAGTTGGTGTATATATGTATCAGCTAATATGCCTGTCAATATTGGCATACATATCTCATATGTTTATAAATAGCTTATTTTTTCCCACTGGGACAAAGAGCTGGCACTCTATGGCAACAGAAACACAATACATGCTATTGCTTCATGTAGGCCTAGTGCAATACACTGAACAGAGTGGTAAAGCACAATAAACTGTTCAATCCTTGAACTTTGTAACATACAGTAGGTTTTGCTGTACTGTGGTCACAGAAACACAATCAGTCAGTCTGTTAAGTTCAGCATAGTGACAGCAGGCAGACTGGCCCATCAGTAGTTCACTCCCGAAGGTTAAACTGTGCAGTGTAATTCGGAGTTTGTTAAATATTCATCAATTTTTCGTTTCTTTCTACAGCTTCACGATTACCGGATGCTTTGCACAGTCTCATTACTGTTTTTGCTCATTTAGGTTTCCAAATGTACATTTAAAAAGCTTTTTATTCAAAATTCTATGTCTGTATGACTCAGATTGTATCTATTTCCTTCTTACAGTATATCATGCTGGAAGGATATTAGCCAACCCTGTTGAATTTACTATTCTGTGCATGTAGTAGTACAGGTCTCTTCCTCAACTTGGCTACCTTACTGTTGTTACTGACCCCACTGAATCCATACCTTGTATGGTTTGACCAGTGGTATAGCCATTTGCCATTTGGAAGTTTGGGAAGGCGGTTGGGTAGTAACATTTAGGTGGGGAAGGGGGCATAGAATATGGGTAATGCAGCCAGCACAGGAGGTTCCAACTGGAGCAAGGAGCAGGAAGCCATGTTAGCTCCTCCTGGGGATACAGGAAGAGAACCTCCCTACCCACCCCCTTACCTCTGCCTGAAACTCTGCAAGTAACTTTGTTGAATCCTGAACCCACATCTATATGTATAAAAGTTAATAACTTGTCACATAATGTGTATTATACACACATACAGTATTGGGCTTCATTACTGTAAGTACATTAAAACAAGAGTTGTTCATATCTGGGCAGCTCCTATTATTATCATCATTGTTTTCTCTTGACATGTCAAATTTTCATTTGGGGGCCACCAAACATTGCGGGCCATGCGCCCCCCCCCCCCCCCCCCCCCCCCCAGACACACCCCCCCCCCCCCCACCTGACACCTCCCCCACCTATTCCGCACACTCTGTCCCGACATAAGCAA
>JAAAKB020230568.1:0-11386 GCA_010014835.2 Apostichopus leukothele | reverse complement strand
ACAATGAAAAAGGATGGCTACAGCATACAACAGTCAAACTAGTTATTTAAAGTCTTAGTAGTGGTTAATAAGGGATCTAGTAGTTGTAACGAAAGGAGTGTACATGATGTTTAGTGGTTAAACTCTCTGGAATGGAATTCCAGGTGCTGATGGCTCGATAATGCAAGTTTTTCTTGGAAAAGGTTGGCAGATTACCAGGAATAAGAAGACCATTGTTTTGACGTGTATTATAATTGTGAACTAGTGAGTTACGAATGAGGAAATTAGAAAAACCTAACTTAGGTAAGAGATTGTTGGAGAAGCGATATATGTGAAACTTGCAATATTTACTTTGATGATGTCATTTAATTTTAAAAAGTTTAGTGACTTAAAATGTGTCCAGAGCAGAATTTGTAATATCTCTAATAGCTCGTTTTTGGAGAACAAATAATTTTCTTAAAGAGGTATTACTAGTGCCAGACCAAGCAAGGCTACAGTAGCAGGAGTGCTGATAAACGAGAGTTAAATAAATAGTACACTGAAAAATATGTTTGGCAATATCTTTATAAGTCTACCGACAATTCCAACACCTTTAGCAACTTGCCAACACAGGTGATAAATATGTTGATGTCAATTAAACTTTTGAGTCAATAAAAACCCCAAGAAATTTAACACTGGTTGAATCTTGAAGTGGTTGGTTATTATTGGTAATTACTAAAATTGTGAATATGAGTATGAGGCATGTTAAAGACCATGTACTAACATTAAGTGAAAGCCTATTTGAAGCGATCAAATCAGTGTATAATACAAGTTCACCTGCAAAATAGAAAATACTTAGATGCAACTTACAAGGCCTGGGAAGTGCCATTTCCAGCGATCTGGGAGGCATTTTCGGCCAAAATTTTATTTTACGCTTCGCGCCAACTCATGGTGGCGCTACGTTAAGATATGTTTGCCTACAAGCTTCACCCCTCCCTTGGCAAATTCCTCGCTACGCGCCTGGGAACACCACAAGTGATTGTTTGTAAATTAGAATTTTTGTTCTTGAACTAAATAAATTGTTTTCTTCCCTGTCAAATAACTTATGATCCAGTCATATGTTAATCCTGGAAATCAGTATGCTAATAATTTATCTAATAGTGTTTAGAATGGTCAAGTTGTACAGTTTGCAAGACTATCCTTTCGCTTGATTCTGTATTCACTGATATATAATCTAAAATATATAATGCGCATTTTATAAAACATAAATAAATAGATGTAAAACATTTAATGTAAAACATAAAATATAAAATATAAAACATAAACAAAAAATTTAAACGTTGCACGTCTCTCATTTTGATGGACTTCAGATTTTATTGTATTTTAATTAAAACTCTTTCACAAAAAATACAACAAATTTGAGTTTGACATTGATGGTCTACTAGTTGTGGGTGTCTTCTTGCAGTGATCAGTGTTACTTTCCAATGTGGTTCTAGAATTATATATGAGGTCAACAACACTACAGAAAAAGTTTTAAAAAAAAAAACAGTTGAAGGTTTACAGTCTTGTTTGAGGGCAAGGCCTCCCCACACAACTTTACAACTTAACCCCTGGTCATTGCTAACTTGTCACACCCACACACCAAAGTGTGTACAATTCAATCAATCTCTCCTGGGGCACCACGGTGCACCACATCCACGTGTCCCCTGGGGGGGACTTCCCAGAGTACATACTACTGCATGAGTAACCTACCAGCAATATGTCATGACCATACTGTAATGAAGGTACATTGGTAACCTATAAATACTGAAGAGCATTATCTGGAACAAGACACCAACATCCATGTGATGTCCATGCATTCACACTTGATTCGTTTAACGACTGTTCCTGCTGGTTGAGTATTTTGACTTGCTTCATGTTCTTTCAGGTGATAGCTGCCGCGAGGGATGGCTTCAAGTCTCACGGTATCGAGCTCAATTCATTTCTGGTTCTCTATTCCAAGATATCGGCTAGACTTGCCGGTGTCAGCTCTCATGCAACATTCAGGAAGCAAGATCTTTGGAAGGCAAACCTGCACAGTTATGATAATGTTGTGATTTTTGGGGTATCACAAATGGTGAGTATATCTTGGCATGTTAACACATAGATCAACTTTCCCTTCGCTCCTTGCATTGAAACTGTTTCGCTCGTTACAGGAAAGATGCAGTATTAAAGTATTTATGACAAGATGCTAGGAATGGTGCATACAGGCAAATGTATCAGTCACTAGCAAAATGTGAAACACTGAAACTGCAGTTAAGCATCCAGGGCAAAAGTTTCATGAAACTCCTGACCTGTAGTGTGCGAGCTATTTATATTTGAAGTTTGCATATTTATATTCTGAACCCCAAAATTGCCCAAGATTTTGGAGACTTGTCGCAAGCAGGTGTGATGTCATAGATTGACTTGAAGCAAGAAGGTGTGATGTTATAGATGCACATTGATGAGTCATGACAGATATTTTGTCTGTCTTTAGTTTTCACTCCCTATTGCTTTGATGTAGGATATATGGCTACATGTGTGAAGTTTATGCAATTCAAGTGAACAGGAGTGCATACATTATATTGTGTTATAATCTGTTCACTTTTAAAGCAGAAGAATTCATTCAAATTTGAATTTTCATAGTTTTTGTGCATCTATTACATGGCACCGATTTGCGCCAAGTTCACATTTGATGAGAATATCATAAACTTATAACAAACTTTTCTGAGAATTACAAAACACAAACAATTGAAAATACCCCTTGCACCGGGATGCTTAGATTAAATATTCCTCTTTTTGCCACATTTTGTCAAAAGTAAAATTGACCTCTGAACCATCCATTTAGTACTGATCAATTTAACTTTTCAGACCTTTTAAGTGAAGCAGCTAGGTAGACCTGTTAATATTTATTAAGTGAGCTCTAACATGCTATCCTGCCATTATTAGAAAACTTAAGTTAGTAATATTTGGAAAGACCTTCAAGGTTTTAGAATACATTTGTCAGCCATTATTAAACCAGCATCAATGAAGATCAAAATTGTGTGTTGAGCTTTTTATTAAATATTCTCATGTAGAATGTTGGATTCAGGAAGTAATAATCTCATTGGCTGCGTGGCATGAATTACATGAACCTGAGAGTTTGACTGACCAGTGAAGGATCGCTATCTGTAGTTGGATAGAAAGCAATAAAAGTGTCGGTTGGTAATCATGATTTCATTCTTGATCCTGCATGTTATAATACAGTTCCTGCAAACAATAATTTTGCCTTTTTTGGGTATTTAGAAGGAGATCGTCTAGAAATAATAATGACAAGTTTAGCAAATCTGTTATGTATTGCATTATTTTACACACACGTTAGAAGAAATTTTAAATTTTTCTGAAAGTTCTTCTATAAATTATGTTTTGTTGATAGTACTTAAGTAGTATTTTATTGACAAGATAAAGTGATGTAAATTTGGTGATGAGATTTAGATAAAGGTGTGGAATAGTGGATTTTTCACAACATTTGAAGTCAAATAGGATTCAGCAAGATTAATCATGCTTGTCACACTTGGCAGAGTGTGACAGTGAACTGCTCAAGTATGACAACTTTTGTGCTGATCCTAGTATATTTGTTCCATTTCTGGATTTGATCAGGCCTGGAGAAAGGGTCCAGTGGGGCCTACAGTATAACTACTGGGCCCTATGTCAGTTAGGATAGGAGGCTCAGAAACATATGAAGTGGTGTCAGGCACGTACAGTATGGGATAATAAAGATTACTGTACTGTAAAATGAAGAGTGCCCAAGTGGAGGGGGGGGGGGAGTGTGGACCCTGTGGCTCAACGTTGCTCTTCTTGCCTTTGGCTGCGACATTTTAGCAGAAGTAACGACTGTACCAGTAGCTATAAGTTCAAGTATGATACGAACAAGAAAACAACTTGACTGACAATATGACGTTTTAGATTTCATGTTAGGAAGATATGAGTTGAGTCATATATATAGATACTGAATTAAGTCCTATGTAAATCATAGCTTAAATATAGGTTTCTGCATTATCACCATGCTTTTATTTTTCTTTGTCCATTTAACTCAGATGGAAACACTTGGAGGAAAGATGGAGAAAGAGCTGAAAGTTGGTTGTTTAGTAGCTGCATGTCGCTACCCAGTCCCTGATTGGACGCCAACGAGAACTATTGGTGAAGGTATGGATACAGTATGGTTGTATCAGATGCCACAGAGTCTTACTCCAGAATTGAACAAAGATGACTCAGTCTCCTGACAAAAAGAATCTTGAATTAGCTTGATTGTATATGGTAACTATGCATTGGAGAGCAGAGAATATAGGCAACATTTCATACGGATGGTTATCAACGGAGGGAATGAGGAAGCTGTAGACAGGCCAGAAAGCCAAGTGACAGATAGAAGCAGAGCTTCATGTAAGGGCCAAAACCAAAATTACTGTATTGTGGTGGGACGGAATTTGATAGACCACATCAGGAGTGTGCTACCTGCATTTTGGAATGGCCGCATTCCATGGTTATGCGAGTAATCATAATTATTTTTATGATTACAGAACTTTGGTAAGTTGTTCTCATAACCATGGGTGAAATGAGCCTAAGTGGCGCTGTTCAAATTCCAGTTTTAGTGATGACCATTTTTGGCTTTGGCACGTAATGGGTCTGTCTAAACCATAGTGATTTGCATTGACATCAGAAATCATTTTCTACATGTAGAAGAATCCAGCTTGTAAGGTAGCAATTAGTCCATATAAATGTTCAAAGTGATGTGGTCTCTAAGGCTTTATAGAAGTTGGGACTAGGTAAAACTACCTACACTGGATGGCTGACATGTTTGGCCATTCATGAGACCTTCAATTTCCTATACCATGTATACTTTCTTTACCAGTTGACAAAAGGTCTTAAAGTGTTTCAATTTTCCTCAGCTGTTCTCCTGTTGCGTTTTGGCCCTCTTTCTGAAAGAAAACATTGCTTAGCGGTTTGATAAAAATTCTATATGAGGTAATTCCTGGAACAGACTGCTTTTCATATTGTGTTGTTGACTAGACTATTAACAATTCATGTGTGAGCGAACGTACAGATCAAGCTGTTATAACAAAAGGATTGGCAGTCAGAGTTTATTTCAGTGATATATTTCACAGTATTGTGTCATCTTTCTAAACATGTGGCGCCCGTTGACTGAGCAGTACATGTGGAGGCCGATATTAGCGGTATTTGCAATTTTATTTCACCCTGGTGGTTTCTTTCCCGGGTGATTTTCAACTTCGAAGGGCGAATCGCCCTTCGCCCCCGTCTATTGTGAGCCCTGGACTGTTGGTGCTGAAGCTTTGCCTAGCCATTTCAATCTGTAATCTTAAGTCCATGGTTTCTCATTGTGAAAAGCTGCACCTTAACTTCCCTATGAAGCAGCCTGTGAGATTGGAGAACATGTTTTGCGATATTTAAGTAGCAGGTAAATGTTGAAATCCATAGTGAATGTAGAAAATATATGATGGCTGATGGCTTGTCAACATTATATCATAATACACTTAGCATTATATTCACAATATATATTTGAACCTGAATACTTGCAATTACTGAAATATAAAGGACCATATCCAGGTATTAGTGTTAATAAATTACAGAAATGTGAAATGTTTTTCAATCAATATACTGTATCATATGATATCGTAGCCCAATACCCAACTTTATAGCAAAAATATGAATAACAAATGGATTGAATGAATGAGTACTGAATCTATGAACAGATATTTTAAGGAGATACAATTTCAACGATCATCATCAACTTACAGTATATGATAGACACCATTGTGTAATTCCGTAAAGGTTCAAATTCTTTTCCTAGTATGGAGGTAGAATTGTCACAGTATTGAAATTGAAACTAATGCCATTCTTATCTCTTGTTAAGAGTTTCAATATTTTAGATTCAATATTTACAAAACCAATCTCCGTTATAGGAAATAAAACATTGTAATAAATAACAGAAAAAGATGAAGGGATGTTTAACTTGTGATATCTCGCAAATGGAATAAGAATTTTCTTAGCTGTTCGCTGAAGTTGTTTATCACATTCATCTCTTTCGCGTATATCGATGATGAAAACTGGGGTTGTGTTTCCTATAAGCATAAAAGGGAGTCTGAATGTACTTGCTATTGTGTAAAAAGCATGATAATAAATTAACCTATAATTGCTAAACTTTGAAAATGCATCAGTGTGAAAGCATCTGATATCAATTGCATCGTTTTACTTAAAATTACAAAATAGATGACATAAAATATGTTGTTTACTAATAGACTTGTAACAGATGACTAATATTTCAATCTAACTTATCTTAAAACAGAAAACAAACAAAGAAACTGACACAGTGACATGCATTGTCACATCATCAAAGCCCGAAGCCATTTTGATTTTCTGTACATGCAGTATGACTGTGCAGTTCCATAAAAGAAAATGGCTTTCAGATCAATAATTGTTATAGATCTAAAGCAATGCAGTAGCACATGTATCATATCTATGTAAATGTTTTCTGATTAATTTATGATTAAATGAATCACATGCATCAGAAGTAACCACGTATATGATCTCATCTGTTGAAAATTTCAGTTAAACTTTAAGAAGCGCTCGTTATATTTTAGACTTCAGAATACAAAGTTGGACTTGAATCTGATTGTGTACCTGTCATTGATGTACTTCTCCTGAAAATCTTAAACCCCATCCCATTGTCGCATAGAGTTAACTCCATGAAACCGTTAGATTCAAAAGGCAATATACCAGCAGGAATTCCCATGCCCAGAGGTTGATGAAGGATTGCAACAACATTTGTGTTATCTGTATTATATTCTGCTATAGCCCATCTGGTGGAATTTGTAACATCAGAACCGGCCATTGTCTGCCCAGGTGCAACCCATAAAACGAACCAAGCAAACTCCAATTGAGTAGTAACCTGTTTGAGGACGTATTTTCCTTGATTCCTTCCGTCTTGGTATAGTTCACTGTCGGACGTTTGGTCATTGCCTGTATTTTTGCAAGGGGTGCGCAAGATGTGTACTGGTTTGAAGTCGTGTCCACCAATTGCGGTAGGACACGACGTAAGGAACCCGCACTGCCTCTTGAAGTTGGCTTCGTAGACCATCGACTGGGACTCGCAGACGAAGAGAGTACCGTATTTATGCGGACACATACTG
Organism: Apostichopus leukothele; assembly: GCA_010014835.2. Lineage (NCBI taxonomy): Eukaryota > Metazoa > Echinodermata > Holothuroidea > Aspidochirotida > Stichopodidae > Apostichopus > Apostichopus leukothele. The sequence goes on along the minus strand of JAAAKB020230568.1, from coordinate 4,226 downwards.
AGTGGAGAATATAGGTCGTTGGGGATCTCAATGAAAAAAGACAGTATCCAATTCTTGTCGGGGTCGACCGCTACAATACGAGTTGTCGATACACCAATGAAAAGCAACTTACTGGACTCGTCAAATTCCATGCATCTGATTGTGGAGAATGTTTTATAGCATATATCACCGTCTCTCCCTCTTTGGGACGTACCAGTTTCCATGTCAAAACAGGCCACACCCTTCTCTTGGCCTAGAAAGACGCAATTGCCAGGATTCACAGCGAAGCAAAGTTTGCCTTCTTTTCTTTCTTTTGCACCGTGACCCTGAGGCCACCGGAAAGAAGCAAACCAAAAGATATTCTTCAAGTGAAGACCGTTCTCGCTAAGGACATTCCCGATATAAATATTGAATGAAGCTGCATCTTCACATACCACTATAGCATCACGTGACCCATTGCCTGTGGGTTTTATACCTATACATTTTGGTACCCAAATTTTGCCCAATTGGGATGCCTGCTCGCTCTTGGAAGTTGATGCAAACGCAATTTGGTCGACTTCAGGATGTGCGTGGAATCGCGCGTGATGTTTGCGCATGTTCGACAAAGTTTCTGCCAAGTATTGACCATCAGTGAGAAACTCGGCTTTTCCACAGCTTTTTCCTAAAACTTGCTTGATGACCGCCTGAGAAATTTCGACACTTTCTCGCCAGTCAGAAATTTCATCTATACGTACTTTGTAAAAATGAAAGACTCTTCTCTCAAATTTAGCGACCTCTTGTAGCAATTTTTTCTCTTCTTCTTCGATTGCTTCTTTGGCCCTCTTCGTTTCATTCCTTATACTTTGTTTGTGGTGCGTAGTGCTTTCACGAATGCGTTGCAAGGATGTCAAATGTACTCCTGCGATGTCCGTACACTCTCGTAACATCGTGTCGCTCTGCGTCAGAGTGTGTGTGAGCAGTTGGTTGGTTCGGGCGATTTGTGTCTGCAAGCTTTTGTAATCATGGTCTGGACGTGAGTGTTTTTCTTCTGTGCATCTGAAACAGATAAGTGTCTTGCATGTATCACAAAACAAACTCGCCTGATCCTTAGGGTGTGTCGGACACATCTCGATCTCGACGTCTTGACCAGGCTTCTGTAAAACTTTCTTTTTAATCTCCCTCTTGAATTCGTTGATCGTCAAAACGTTATGACCGTTGATGAATGACCACTTGGAATGAATTTCAGCGCAGTCGTCACAAAATAGTTCTTCACATTTTTCGCAGATTTGATCAATTCTTAATTCAGAATTATGACACTCACAACAAGTGACTTCCTGTTCTTCTTTGACATTATTCTGTAATTCTTCAAGACGTACAAGCTTCTCGTTTAAACTACCGACATAAAAATTTGTCGGCAACCCTGACACACCGCTCCCAGGAAGATTTACATTTGCCCGGCAACTCGGACAAGGGAAAGATTTGCCTCCTTTCTTCTTGGCGTACAGATCCAAACATGATTCACAAAATGTGTGGAAACATGGTAGAATTTTGGGTTGCTCGTATCTGTCCATGCATATGGCACATTTGAGAAGGTCTTCACTGATTTCTTGTACCAGATCGTCCGCCATTTTTCCAGTGCTCCTCTATATAGTAATACTGAAATCAAAGAACAAAAGGATTGTCTTCAGAAAGAAACATTAGCTGGATGATGTTGTCTAAGTTATAAGATTCATGCAGAGATCCACCAGTTGATCGTTGCTCGGTCAAAACTTGGACATCCAAATGGATCAAAACAGTGATCAAATAAAGGACGTCAACTTATTTCCTTTTTTGATGAAGTTATGTAAGATGAGTTGTTGTTTCTAGTGTCTTGTATGTGACTTTGAATTTCTCAGCCAGTTCGCTTGTAGGATCCAAACCCCCAATCATTCCAGCGACTGCACAGCATTGCTGTAGTAATAGCGAGTCTTATACTGAGATTCGTCGATCTCACGTTATGCATAAAAGTAAAAATCATTTAATATGCAGTAAATCGATAGAGAACTTACACCTCATGGTGCGACGTCACCAGCAGGTGTTCTGACGTCACAATGGCAGTTGACACTTCTCTGTATTACTAGATACATTGTGTAGGCTTTCTTAGTATTCGTCGCATAGGCTATCGTTTTACACTCGTAGGGCCTACTTTACAATTGTAACACTAAACGTGATGTAATCGATTAGCTATACTTTTTGGTGCAGACCAAACTTACATCACAATAAACTGAGCACGAAATCTTTGCGCATGCTCATTGTGGGTTACGATATTCGTTATTTGAATAATGTATTTATAAAACAATAAAATATAGTATTCAAGTTTTTCTTTTGCTGTCTCGAACGTTTTAGTTACACTGTAGATTTGTGAACTTTGAATTTAATTAACTTTAAAGGGTGTGAAGACTCGCACACAAAGAAACGTCTTATGCCGGCAATCTGACCTAGTTTCGAATAAGGTGTAACAGAAGTGTTATACACCACCATCGCTCCCAGAAAATACACACACAGCTTGCTACCGTCGGTAATTAGACACTAGTGTACTAGTACATACAGCTACGGTCAATACTCACAACACAGTGTACATAGCAGCGATGGACATCTCAGGTCTAGATAACAGATAACAAGGTATCACGTTTCATTACTGTCTGCATTTTGTAGCGACAAGAAGAAAAAAACACTTGCAAGAAACAGAAATTATCTAGAGGGCGGCACGCGGTTTGGGGCGAGTCTTCAATGCCTTTAAGAAGCAATCGATGTGATGTATTCATGAAACAAAATGATATCAATGCTTTTGCAGACGAAACGGCCAACAATACAGTTATATTTGCTCTGCTTTCTCACACAGGTCTTCTATGGACTGCTTCCAACGAGATTACACGTTAATCGTGTATAGGGAGAATATTACTGATAACCAGACATTCCATCAGATGAACCACTACAACGTTAAAAATAAAACGTTGATGGATTATCTTGTAATATCGCAAGCAAGTGGAAAGCCCGATCAAGAAGCTTCAAGAAAATGTTACCTAAAGGAGATAAATTCTCAATATTCAACTTTGAGGAGACAAAAGAAGTGTGCAATAATAGGTAACAGTGGAATACTACTAGAGAGTAAATGTGGCAGTACCATCGATTCTTATGATTTAGTCATCAGAGCAAACATGGCCCCAGTCAGAGGATACGAGAGTGACGTCGGGAACAAGACAGACCTGATGTTGGTGAATGATAAGATGCTGGGTCAGCTTGACAAGGTACTTTCGTCGGGTCCACATACCGAAAGAGAAAAGGAAATTTGGCGAACTTTGAGAAATTTAAACAACACGATTCTATGGTATCCCAAAGATACTAGTAAACACAAAACAAAGTTACAAAACATAGCCAAAGCATTGAAAATGAAGAAATTACACCTCCAGATCGCATTCAGCTTGAAAGATATCTACAGTAACATAAAATGGTGAGAAAGTAAGATTTAAAACAATTTAGGTTAACATATTGAATGAAATGTATTTGGTTTTGCTGGAAACGCCCAAATTTACTACCTGCATTTGTTTATCAAATCTCTTCGATAAACGTAGAATTGAAACAATGGAAAGAATTACATTATCCAATTAGATTTCACTTCCATCTTCAATGTACAGCAATTTACAAAATAGTAAGAGTATAGTTGAGCGCGAGTACGTTATTTTCTGTGATAAAGTTTCACATTCCTGACTAACAGCATGGTTAAGAAGATAACCGAAAGCTTGAATGACAAAGAGCTAAGTGGAATGTCTGAACGTTCTGCTCACATAAATAGTAGAATGTAGAATAAAATTATAGCATTATCACATGTAGGTAACATTATAGTTATCTGTCTGCTGCTACACAAAGAGGATTTCACAAACTGAATTTCGTTCGATTTCATACGTTCAAAATCAATTTAATATACAAGTATTGGCGTAATAAAGAGCGAAAAATTTGTAATAAATAATAAGCAGATTGTTCATTGACTTGAAAGGTGCTTTATTTTCAATAGCACGATAGAAGTACTTCATTTTTAGTTCTTTTGTGATTTATGAATCTAATCATAGTGTATACATTGTTGCCAAAGCTTGACAAATCATTTTGTATTAAGAAACAGTCTATAGTGATTGCCTTCAGCAAAGTATGGTTTTTAATATCATTCACATCTAGTAAATGTTAGCAACAAATGCCCATCGTTCCTTTAGCAACCCTACGCACATATGATCGTC
>JAAAKB020230457.1:0-11388 GCA_010014835.2 Apostichopus leukothele | reverse complement strand
GGGGACACCCTCCAACCCTTAAAACCCCTCCCTAGGACAGGGATCACACTACCATACAAATCTGCCCGGCACTCGACTATTGCTGAGCACATCCCTGGGGGAGAATAGGTAATTATCACCATCGTTTTAAGTATCCAGACTACTGAGTTTGGAAACGTAGGGTAGAAGGCGGCTTAAACCAACAACATCCATTACAAATGTTTAAATGTCACTGTTCTGGAAATGCAAGTAAATGTTTATTTTGCTTCCAAACAGTTGAAACAACTGTCTATCAGTACTTTAGCTAGCTCAAAAAGACAACATATATGATGTTCCAATTTTTTGTAGTTCCCTCCTCAATCCTCATAAATCAACACCATAGTCATACAGATACAGTATTACACAGACTGTGAGTCACACCCTGCCTTGTGCACATGGAGAGCAGTACCTCTCTTGTTGTGCACATATATATTTCAATGGCATCTTGAAAATACACCACTAGTTTGCATAGCAGACTATCGTACAGTCTGTGTGTAATGGACCTTTACTGTATACACTGTCTGTTGAGTAATAATACAGTACTACTACAACTGTTTAATGAAGAGTGAACAATGACACACACTAGTCGCAGCTCAGACACATGCAAGCCGCATTAATTTGTAGATTTTATCTGCAGCTACAGAAACACAGTGTAATTGCAGTGGAAAATGTTCAGTGCGGCCATAATTTTAATAACATGCAGCAGCTTTCGGGGATTTATATATGAGGCTTTGATAAGAGGCCAGATCATTAGTTAGTGAAGGATTGGCATTTGAAATGCTGGAGAAAGGTTTTCTGCACTATTGTACCTTTGGAAAAGAAAAACCAACAACTGCGATTGCCAAATAAAGACATTCCACATTGTTGTCCATTTGGAAGAAATACAGTATTTCTTCTGAAAGGAGTTTATTAATTGCACAGAGAGGAAAATGTCTAAATTGTTCTAGGTTTACAGTTTGATATCTTTTGTGACTCTTTATTAGCAAAGAACTTGTTTAATGGAAGTTTGTAACAAATCCTAGTAGAAAGCATGCACAGAGCTACAGAAATCTTCCTTGAACTTTGGAGCCTCAGCTTGAGTTGAAAGCCACACCTGTCAAAACCTTTGAAATGGTCACCATAGTAACCTTACTAAAAAAAATTACAGTACATATACATGTGGTATTACAGGTCATTGTAACTCGGGTGCCCTCTTGCTGGCTATGGGTTCAAGCCCATAGTATAGTTTATATTGACCCAGTACAAACAAACTTTTTTGTACAGTATGGAGGGTAGAGCATTCCAGGCTAAGGTGCTATGGCCATCATTGCACCCAGAGGATGCATTTTGTCCGAATTAGTCTTTTTTTCTTTCTGGAACACCATGGGGTAACTTACTGTATGCACTAATCTTACAGGCAGGTACTATAGTTTGTGTTTCTCGTACTGTAAGTACATGTCATTAATTTTAAAATGTTGATTGATCACTCTGGCTCCCTTCTACACATCCTAGTTTCTCTCGGGTTAGACTGGTAATGGATTCGATTCGCAGAGCATCATCGAGTCGGTGCTCGGCATATTATACTGTACTTCATTTATAAGGAAGTTTTGCAGTTTTGTGGCCTCTTGGCTTGAAGTAATGCAAGTTGGCATGAATTATGCAAATTGCAATCAGCACTGTACAGCTACACCAGGATGTAAACACACGGCGCGTTGTTGAGAACTGAACCGTGCGGTAGCGGTGCTCGTCTGATGTCATTTCTGTTATCATCCGTGCCAGTCGCTATGGAAATAATTGTCTCTTGGCTTGTCGTACCATGGAAGTGCATTTTCATATACAGTATTAGTAATATAGTAATATGCTGGTAGAAGATCCCACGTAATCTCCTGTCAGTTGTGTACATGTGTACATTAAAAACAGCCAAGTACTGTATTGTAGGCGGGATTTTACACCTGTACACGTACAGTGCACACACACGCATGCATGCATAGAGTATGGTAGATGCTGGAATTATACTGTATATATGTTGAGATTTATACCCGTCCCAAGTTTTAAATACACATTTATGAAAAGCTTATCATATATCACAAAATTCTATAAACTTTGAGCAGTTTCCTACCCAAATACAAATAGCATTGCAGATATTTCTACAAAGAATCAATCAGCATGGGTATTTTTTTCAGGTTGTTTTTGTGATTCATGAGGCAGAATGAAATGGCACTTTCAAAATGAGATTGTTAAATTCCCCCCTCGCCCCGAGATCCTGCTACGTTGTACATGTATGTGTGTATAACAGTGCCAGACAGGAAGTAGAGATAAACTCATTTGTGTGACATTTAAAAAAGCCTGTACACTCCTCAGTCAGGCGTCTGGTTATCATGTCATTCAAATACATATATCTCTTGACTTCCCATCTCTGAACTTCTACATAGTTTGTCTGGCTTTATATCATACCCACCCACTAAATACCCTTTCTGTTTGCACTTTCATTTCCTATTGCCAGTGGAAGGTTGTTGATTAGAGGTTACCATGGTGATTGGATGGGGCTGCTTTTGTAATCGCTCTGTGTGTGACCTCAGTTCCCAGGTTGGAATAATAAGGTCAATGTTGCTATTTCAGTATGCAGTATGAAGCAACTGTACAGAGCAATATGTAAACCCCTCACTCACTATGCAGTACACTACTACATGTATGATATTTGGTGCTATATCCCATACTGGCATTCACTGCATGTTTACACTATGACAGGTAGCAAGGTGCAGTAGTGATGGTTGTGGGATACATTCATGTTTTCATAACTATCAGTATGGCTTCAATATGACCTGGCAGTTAAATAATACAGACTTGTTTATCTTGGATTGTTACTGTGGCTATGACAATATCATCATATTGTAACTGGCTTCCTTGAGAGAAACTTCACAGTGACTTTTGACTTACCTGTCCCCACTGTTATGTCTGAAATACTGTTGTACTTAATCACAAAAAACATCCAGTATAACATGTATGGAGAATCTTGCGGTCACACGTATTCACTCCATTAGTTTGGGATTTGGTCACAGCATTGCATCCTAAATTCAGCTACCATGTAATTCAGCATTATCGTTTTAAGATATGTACTGAAAGTGCTATAGTATGGTAACTACATTTTGTTTACTTTATTATATATTTTTTTATCAAGTTTCCAGAATTACAGTTTTTGGTTTCTAAAGATTTACTTCGCTCCTCTCTTACCTGTCCTCCACTCCACAATTTCACTTTCCTATCTACCTAACTACACATTTGGAAATGTTTTAGCACTGCGCCCTCGCTCCCTGGGCCACGCCCACTAATTCCTCCTTCCGGATCTACCACCCGGAAGTTACTACACATGTTTTTCCGCAAACTTATCGTTTGTGATTTATACAACTATTTTTGCGTTTTTGGAATTCATCTTTGGATAATTCGATTACTGAGACCTTCTTTCGTCGCTGTACCAAGAAGTTACACAAGTTGTCAAAATCATGTTGAGCTTTATAAACCAAAATAAAATATACTGTGGCCAGCAAGGTGTGTGTGGACTACTGAATCATTATGTTCAAGCATTAATGGAACCTAAACTGATATACAGTACCTGTATGCTACCTTGAAGTTTTGCATGTTAAATAGTTAACACAGGTAGGAGGACAAAGTGACTAATGAGAATCTTGAATCTTTCTCAGGTCTGTCCAAGTATTTACTATCTACTGTACACAGTTGACAAATCCCCCATCCTGCTTAGAGCAAACATAAAAATATGATGCCCATTGTATAATAGACTTAGTGAATTTGACACCCAGTGTGGATGAGAGCAACTTTCCGTTAAATCTGTACTTGTACCATAGTATTACTGCAGGTATTCCCGTAACATTGCATGATTGTTTTTGTGCTTCAAGTTCTGTTCAATTATAAAAAAAAAAAACATTTGGGGGGGGGAGGGCGATTCTTGGAAATATGTCAATATGAAGCCTTGGATTATATATCAGTACTTCTATGCAAAAGTTGAACAGATCTAGTAGTGGACACATCTATTGTTTTCACAGGTGTGTCCCACACGACTGTCATTTGTGGGGATTGTTTTTCTGACAGCTGTCATAATTATAACCAATCAATTTTAATTTCTTACAATTTTTATCTTTGCAGGCAAAGGAAAGTACTTGAGAGCAGGAGTGCGGCAGATGATGAGAGGGTAAGGAAGGCCGTTCTGTCTTTTTTTGGGTGATTTCACCTCAAGTAAGACGAAGATGTGCGGGTGGGAAGGGGGGGTTGGGGGAGGGGGGTGTTTAGTCGGGAAGGAGCAATAGAGGATGTTGACATCTACAGTAATGACTTGGACAAGTAAGACTTTGTAAAATTGGTTCTTTGGATCGACATGTCTGTTAAAATGCTGGTCAGCAGTCCATTGACATCTACGTTGGATTATTATGAAACTTACGAACTTGACTGCAATAACTTAGCACGACAACTGTCAAAATAACCAGTTTACACAAGTTACTGTTCGAGATCTTAGAAAAGTGATATCACTCCGGGGCTTCTTTTGAAGAACATTAGACGTTTGAAACTTGACAAAGTAATCATCAAGGGGCTAGTGGCTTCCTGTCTAAATTAGTTACATTTTGAAGAATACACGAACCATACCCAAGAGCAAACCCGGCCACCCTTGACGCTTAAGAGATCATTCCTCTTGGTTTAGGAAGTAGAAGCACCGTTCGACTCGACCTTTTCGCGGGCGGAAAAAAATTAACAGCCTCCCACAGAATGGAAATAGTCAGTCGAACCAGGATGGATGCAATAGGCTTCCTTGTTTGTCAGACTTTCTTTTTAAAGGCTCCAGCACAACCTAGTTGTTCCAATTTCGTTGCTCATGCTTGGGTAGGCAGAAGGAATGCATTTCTTCTGTTGTGGTCACATCTCACCCTTAGAAGTTGTTTTCTTCACATAGAATGCTCATTTATTTTATATGTCTGCAGTTGATTGTAGGTTTGCTTTCAAGAGCTGGTAAACAAATCTGACCATTGGAGAAAGTATTGAGTGGGGGCCCGTCCACTCGTAAGATGTTAGTAGTACTGTAGAGAGGGTTAGTATCGACCAGATTTAGAATGTGTCATGTAGCTAGGGGACAATGTCCTACAGACCACCAAAAAAGTTTTATCTTACTTGTAACATGACATGAGTTGTGAAAAATACTCAGGTGAGAAGAAGAAAATATAGCAAAGAAAAATAAGAGGTGTGACTTTAGGTCAGCAGACTGACAGACAGACAGCATTATAGACACATACTGTATATATTGACAGGTTGGACTGATGTGACAGTTTGCACAAGTGGTTTGCACAGTTTGCACAGGTGGTTATAGTGATGTCTCTTGATAGGGAAATGTTTCTTTTCAGCCTAGCCTACTTTGAGACTTTACCTATAGTCTCAGATTATATTTATATGTGGGTTGTGGCTAGATTTTTTAGTTTACTGTGTACTGTATGGTCATAAAATTAAACAGACCTTAGCATTGGGCAGGCTTGATTGTGGATGGTTGGCCATCCATTTTGAAAAAGGTATTCCCAGCTTTTCTAATACCAGAAGTATTGAATAAAAGGGGGAGGGAAGGGGGGGGGGGGTGGTATCGAGATACAACACAGTAGGTAGGACACTATGAAATAAGGCAATTACTTTTCTGTCCAACTTGATTTCAAAATATTCTTGATATTATAAACGGTACTTCCGTGAAATTAAATATGTGAAGTCACACACACTCACTCAGTTGTGTGTTGAAAGTGATATTAGTTTATATCAGTTTAAATTTAATACGATTAGTATCGCTGAACTGTTGATATTCAAGGATTTGCCTCTCGTCTTTGTGAGATTCAAGTTTCAGACTTATCGAGTGATTTAGTTTACTAGGTCACAGGCAAGCAGTAGTGTAGTAGTAAAATACATGTACGTGGACTTATAATGTACGATAGATGGTGTAGTGCGGTAACTTCCTTGTTCAGTTAAAGGCTTGGTTGAAACAGGTGTGTACATCGAGGAAGGAATTTGAGCCCCACTCCAAAGCTTGAGTGGATGATTATCAGATGTACAACTATTTTGCTTCAGATTAAATGTGATTAGTTTCCCCTCCCCCTTTTTTCCCTTCTTTCTTGAGACGACCGTAGTACATTAATTTCGGTGTAAACAAATTATGATTGAAAATGTCAACATCTTTAAAAACTATAACATGATAGCGTTGTTCCCAAAATGTTTTTTTTTAGTTCATAACTTTGGAATGAGCTACTTTACTTTGGGGATGAGACTTGGATTTCTCAAACAAAAGTTGATATCATATTCGACTTTGCTCATTTACACGTATTATATATATATTTTCAAATGAGTTTCTTTGTTTTATGTATAAAATTAATAAATGGAACTGTTATCATGAAATCTTATTTCTTTTCAGCATGTGTTAAGCTATATATAACAACTATGAAGAAGAAAATAATTGTAATTCCAGCTTATGGTTGCATTAATGATATAGTTAACGTTTGCAGGAAAATTGACCAGAATTTGTATGTCAAAACTTTTGTTTCATATCTTAAGTTATGCTAGAAATAACGAAAAATGTTATGTTTGCCTTTTCTGATGTCTATAGTGATCCACAATCTATAGATGTTTTTCTCTTTCTCAGCTACAATTAATTGTTTACAAGTTTGTTGGTTTGATTTATTTATTTCTGTTTGTCTTTTGCAAAGTACATGATTCTCGAAAATCGTGACTTTGAAAGACACTATCGAAGCTCTCCATAAAACAAATCTTGTCAGTTATTCATCATTATTTAAACGATAATTGACGTTAACTTAACGGTTTTACGGATCGAGAAATAATCAGATATTGATACAATTTAGCATAGCTACATAAATAGTGAAGGAAGGGAGGGCAGAGTTCTTCAGGGGAATGAAATATATCTGAGAGGTAACGATTAATAACAATGGACGCCTTTGTCGAATTGATCCCTCCACCCCACTACGCCCGGTCTTTACTCATACTCTCACCTCCCACCCCCACCACACCCACCCCTACCCCCATTCACACCTTTATTATATTCCAAAAATGTGATATAAAAAATTGATAATGAAGGTCGGTAAAAGATCAATGACCTGAGATAGACAAAGGAATGAATTTCTTTGATTGGTAATATTAATTTAGAGTATTGGAGATGGCATCTTTGCCGAGAAAAGCACAACCCATGCAAAAAATATTATTTGCATATATATATACGTCTACAATTAGTTTTTGCAGTGTAAGAATTCCTTGAAATAAAAACGAAAATAAAAGTCAAAGCTAACTGATCAGTGCTATAGCAATGTACATACATATCTTGTTCATGAGTTAGTTGGTGGAATGGTTGGTTTTTGAAGCCTTCTGTTTACAGCGTTAGGACAGGTTTAAAGGCTATATGACTGTAACCATTATCATATATATCAATTCTGGCAATTTTATATCCCATCGGGACAGAAAATTATATAGTTTTTAAAATGATTTAGGCCTAACTTAAATTACTTTATACAATAATGGAGATTATATATCCTTTAATTTTCAAAGAGAGAGAGAGAGAGATATTAACCCTTAAATATATATATTCGTATGTTTAAACGAATATAAAAAATGGTAACATAGTCCAAGTTTTTTTTTTCCCACTGGGAAAGAATTCGATTTATTAACCGAATCGGTATGCATGTGCTCACTATGCATCGTACCGGCTATGCCCGGTGAATTATATCAACCGCGACGGGTGTTGACAAAAATTATGCAGCATTTCGTTATATAGGCTATGGTGGATTTGAAAACAAATCACCTGTTTCTTTCTGCTTTTATTTCTTTCCTTCTTTATTTCTTTCTTTCTTGTAGTCGGAGAATATTGCTATTTTTGTAAAACATTTTTCGAAATGTCAAAAAAAAAAAATGCTGGAAATAGTTAAATATTACCAGTAATTTTTACAGTTACGAATTTGATTCAATCTATTACCAGTTTTAGTTAAGAAAGCTTATTTAAAATAGACTGACCACGTTAAACAAAAAAAAAGAAGATAAGGTAAAATTTAAAACACACTACTTTTTGTGTGGAGTTTGATATTCAGTTGAAGTCAATTTTTACTACTATAAAATTGTCTATTTATTTTCCTGAAAATGCCACAATTTATCAGAATATTCTTGACTTTCTAAATTCCTTTTAAGATTCGTGGCAAGTTATTTCACATTTTGACAAGACAAATATTGTTAATATATAGTTTTTAAAAAAAAATGGTTTTTGAAACATATTACAATCTAAGGGCAACCCTTTGCAAAACAGTATTGATGATGTCATCAAATTTGAAACAATCCTTTCCTGTGTGAATTGTATGGGAAACAATATATCAACACAAACCTTTGATGCTATTTTAAGATACCATTATAAGCTTACGCGTTTCTGTGGAATGTGGGCCCCATTTAGTTATTTATGACAACAAAAAAAGGACTTCATATTTATTTTCTATTTTGTGCTCTGTGTTATTTCTTGCTGAATGGACAATCATCTGAGATTGAAGCAAAAGTAAATTCTATTCAAATTTTAAAATCAGACACTTACATGACTTCAAGATTCTAAAAATAAATCAAATCGATGACGTCATCACACAAAATGGTTGTCTGTCTCCCAATTACTAGATATAAAATTTGGAAATTAATGTAAGGCATGAACAAAAAGGACAGGCTTACGGTTTTGTTTTGCTATGAAAATTTATATAGCATAGTGCTAAAAATTTAGAAATAACAATATTATTTTAATCTATATTTCTGTTATTTTGTCGTATTTCTTATTGAATATAATTGATTAACATAACTGAAAATCAAAAAAAGTTTAAAACTGAACAATAAAACAAATCCACAATTTCATATAAGAAAATACCACTGCATGAGCTGAGGTACTGGTTGTGATTGTATGTATAACTATACTGTATAATTACAACTATATAATACATGCGTGCTATGATTTACATGTATGCTGTACGTTCGGTGTGAAATGTATATGACATCCTAGGTTATCGCCTAACGTATACTTCCATGGACTTTTCTTATGATTGCAGTGATCGTCAACCAATGTTTTCAACCTCTCTTGACAATTTCTAATTAACATACGAAAATACATTTCTATTGGGATAGTGTTGTTAAAAATTGTATTCACTGGTTGAAAAACAGGAATTTGTAATAAATACCGAAGTTTTACAACAACATTCGGAAATTAAGAAAGATACTTTTTTTTTAATGTCTTGATTACCTTTCATTGAAGACAAACTTCCCTCAAAACTCACAAGATGAAACATGTTGTGGAGGAGGGAGGGGTACAAAACGTACAAAAATTTCGTATCAATGCGTTAACACATGTTTACACATGTATGTATTGTATGTATTTTAGATCCTTCTGCAAGCAGGAACTCGCGAAGAAGCCTCATTGGCTTATCAAAGCCGCAAGGTGACCGAATTCAGTCTCCTAGATTCATATTTAACGTCCATGATTATGAATTGTCAACAACTCTGTAACTGGACGACATACATTATTCTTGGAGTGGCTCGAACTCGGGACCATATGATTGAAAGGCACCGGCGTTAACCACTGAGCTAACACTCCTAAATGTTTACAATGTTTGCAATGAATTTGTTTACTAAATTTTCCCTACACAAATTCTTTGTTTAAAGGGGTTATGATTAAGGTAGATTCTCGCTCGGTGTTACAAAATGGTTTGAAATACTCCCAAGCTCATTATTATTTACAACGAATTTTGCGTGTGTGTAAATATGTTCGACCATTTTTGTTAACAAACCTCAATTGATCGTTGACTCTTCACGCAATGTTTGAACAATAATTAACCTCTCCAAAAGCAGAAATTTACAAGTGAATCCACCTTTTAATAAGAAATCGAACACAAACAGAAACGTTGGAAAGTGAAGAGGTTAAAATTTATTTAACAAGAGACGTTTTAGTCTAAACGTGGGGATATGCTTTGCTGAAGTTGTATATTGGATTGAACACTTCAACTGGCAGTGAACTCTTTCTTTGTATAAACGGCTTTTTTCTTCTGCACGTATAGGAGTTACTGTTGTTTACGCTAATGCTTTCCAACTTCTAGATATGATAGGATAGCAATTAGAACAGTGAAACATATGATGTCGTGAAAGCCTATGCTCTACAATAACAGGTTATCACCACTTGCTGACTTATTGTGTTTGACTATAATATGGCGTATCTTGTGAATGCAAATCAACAAACAGGAGTTGCTGTTGTTAATGTGCAGTCGCTTAGATATGATAGGATAACAATTAGTACAGTAAAACGTATGATTTCGTAGAAGCCTACGTTCTACTTTTAGCATTGAGTACTTTGGTGTGTATATAAGTTATAGTGTACAACGTACATTGTACGATTTTGACATTAGATAATGGTTTTGCTTTTTGTTGCAATTTTCCGTTGTTTCTGTGGTCAGTGTTAGTAAAGAAATAAGAAATATGCAAGTATGTAATGCCGTCTGTTTGTCAAAGATTAGGATGATTTTAACTCGGGTATACAACTTACATTTAACATAATGTGAAGTGTCCTCTAAAACAAAACCCTCTTATAATTAGCCTCTTCGGTTCCATCACAATAAAGTGATAATGGTGGTAGGCCTATAACACATAACAGGATCCTATCTTTTAACGTGCATCAGAGTAGCCTAAAAATCTAAAATTCTTAAATTTGTGTCATTCTTAGAACATTTAGAGTTTATTACTGGCAACTATGTAAGTAAAAGGGGAAAATATATAACATTTAATGTTCACATAGTAGACACCTTTGCAAGTAAAAATGACTGTTCAATCAACGGAAAGTTGCGTTACATGTTTTAATCCATTAAGGGGGAGAGCTGGTATTTGCGACAATTTGACTGGATTCATTGTATCCTATGCAACAACAACTTGAAAATCAAGAGCGAGACTATACAGTTATATATACCAAACAATGAATATGCATATGGATGATCGGCAGTTAATTATACCAGGGTCATCACAATCAAATTTTTATGATTCCTTTAATCGCAGGCGCGGATCCAGGGATATAAGTGTACACTTCTCCCCTCCCTCCCCCACCCTTCCCCCTCCCACACACACAATATAACTAGTCATAAGTAAAATGTTTGCGTTTAGACCAAATTTATAGCACACTTTTGTCAACGATGTTAGGACCACACCCCCTTTTCTTTTTTATGAAGGATATAACTGAGGAATTGAGAGAAGGAGAAGGGGTGGCAGTGGCGGAGCTAGGGGTATTGGTCAGGGGGGGGGGGGCGGAAAGGGGAGGGAGGGGGGCCTTTCACACCATCTAAGCCGAGCCCCCAC
>JAAAKB020230346.1:0-11389 GCA_010014835.2 Apostichopus leukothele | reverse complement strand
GTTTTTAACAAAATATATATATATATATATATATATATATATATATATATATAGATGTATATATAGATGTAAGTGTTTGTGTACTCGTCTATAAATCACACTGGTTTTTAAAATACACTCCAATCAGTGCATTCGAAACAGTCGCGTAACTCGTCAACAGCGAACTGATGCCATAATGTGGCATTCCTTTTGATAGGTTTTGAAGGAATAAGGAGGACTACAGATA
Organism: Apostichopus leukothele; assembly: GCA_010014835.2. Lineage (NCBI taxonomy): Eukaryota > Metazoa > Echinodermata > Holothuroidea > Aspidochirotida > Stichopodidae > Apostichopus > Apostichopus leukothele. The sequence goes on along the minus strand of JAAAKB020230346.1, from coordinate 11,163 downwards.
TAGTGATCAGAACTACCGAGTACGGAGTAGCGCTCGATGGATTTGTAAGCCGATTTGACCTTACAGTAGCAACGATCGAGAGTCCTTTTGCCCCGAGTTGGACAAGTAACATGCTGCTTAAAGTTCGGTAGCACTTTTTTTCAGATTAGCTTTGTTAAAATCTCCAGCAACAATATAAAGGGTATCCGTATCACGGTTGTCGTAGTCAGAGATAACTTCAGCCAGATCACTGAGAGCGACAGTAGTGTTTGCGTTAGGGTAGATGTAGGCCTATACTGATGTCATGGTAACCGATGAAAATTCACGAGGTAAAAAAAATGGCCGACACTTAATAGTTATTTATTCTAGATCCATGGTACATCCTTTTGAAATAATCTTGACATTGGACCACCATTGGTTGTTAACTAGGAAACACACATGGAACGCCGAAAGGGCATGTATTATGTTGTTTACTTCCATGCTGTCTGTTATCATGATGTTGTCTCTTTTGATGTTGTTGTCTCATTCAATGTTGTTGTCTCATTTAATGTTATTGTCTCCTTCAACGTTGTTGTCTCCTTCGATGTTGTTGTCTCCTTCGATGCTGGCGGCGCTGTTCACTTTTAAGACGTCAAAATAGGTATACAAATTCAAAGAATTTAGCCAAAGTGTCCGAGAAAGACCGTCTAGCCCATCTTGTATGGCTAGGTTTGTATTAGAGGAGCTTGGGCAACTAGGTTGATGAGATCATTAAAGGTAGTCTATATAGACCCCAAATTATAGCACGCTATAATTGCTAGAAGTTTTCAAAAAGTACTTTCCTGGAGGTCTTTACTCGACACATTTTTCTCAGATATTATTAAGTAACACAAAAGATGACTGAATGTCCCAGTGAGGAAAATTCCCTCGAAGGTTGTAATAAAAACGGTTTAAGAATTTTGACCAAAGTTGACCATATTTGAATATCTAGCATATTTGGGGCCAATTATACACATACCTTTAAGTACAGTTTTCATCCAACTTCCCTGTCACTTGTCACTTTGTTACTATTATTTTATCAACTTTTGTCTGACTAACGTTAACCTATGAACTTTATAAATAGTGATCATAACATTCATAATTGACAAACTGCAGGAATCATCTATCAGAGGTGCTATACCTTCGATATTTCGACCTGTATCAAACCTTGCAAGCTATTGATATCCTTGAATAATCAACATTAGTTTGTGACAGATGATCAAAACAGTTAACCATTGATCAAAATAGGAACAGCACCCACAACCAATTAATATGGCTGAATTATTCCATCATGTCCTCACTTCAGTAATTCTGTTACGTATTTGTTTTGTCTTCTGCTCGGAAGTAAAATTAACTTGTTTCCTGCTCAATAGGTTTGCTCCATAGTCTGACTCTACAACCTCAATTATTGGAGCACAGCTTTTATTAATAATGATATGGAAGCTCTCGCTTATTCTCAGTTTGTTAGTACATGTGCTCACTTAATTTGTTCAGTTGGGCTTGTGATAATATTATTTTCAAGATCTCATCTCTTTTGAACCTGAGGCAAGAAGCTAATGAAGCATTAGTCACTGGGTACTCTGTAAATTTCATTTCAATATATGCCTGCTTGGCTAGAGTTCAATGTTCCCTCTCTAGCGTGGACTCAGTACAATATTGTGAGTGGTATGTGAAAGATGCCCGAAGGGAACAACAGCAAAGCTGGTTGGATGTTTGACCTTGCCCTGGAGAAACACAGGTATTGGAAAAGCAGGGAGTGTTCAAGGCACGCTAGTAGTAGTAGCCATAGTCTGTGTTGTCTCAGTGCTCTTGATGCTGGCATATGAATCATTGGGCTAAGGTTTATTGCTGCCATCTGCTAAGTGGGTGTAGTCTTCACAGTGAACTGATACTAACTGCACATGCTATTAACACTCTTATTGCTGGAACTAAAGCACTTGGATCATTACAATAGCTGGATTTACTTCTTCAGTAGAGTGAAAGATAAATTGAAGTTTTAAGGTTTGTAATTCATGTTGGTTTTCATGTCTTTTCTGTAATTAATCTAAGAAAGAGAACTTCAGTGTCCTGGTAGAGTCCGTTGACAGTCTGAAATTATGTTGACTATAGAGGTGTGTCATTGTATGCCTGGTTACATTGTGAAAGGTGTTGTTTGGTTGCATTGTTTAGGGTACATCGTTCAAGTCTCATGAAAAGTTTAATTGTCACCTGTTGGCTTTAGTTTGCTGTTATTGGAAGATTGGCAAAGTATCCTTATTATATATTACTGTACATATACTATTGCACACAAATAATTAATTTAGCCTTATTATCAGTAAGAACAGATGTATTTGTGTATGGTTTCATAGATTATAGTAGGATGGGTAGAATGGGTGCAATCAGTTAGAGTTAAGTCAGTATATACAAAAGTACTTCTCATGGTATAATTCAGTCAATTTCCAAGTCCTTCTCAGAATGTCAAGTTCAGCCTCAGACAAGAAAAAAAGCTTTGAGGGCATTGAAGGGCTTGCTCAAATTATATACAGGTTACCAAATGATATTAGAATATCTAGCATATACTGAACAATTTTTTACTGTTGGTTGGTTTCAAGGTTTGTGTCTGTAAGGATAAAAGGAAAGAAGGGAAAGGTAACCAGTGCATAGCAAACCTAACAGTGTGAAGACAAGAGGGTGGGTTAAGTCAGTGAAAGAATTGAATGAGGTAAAATGGACCATACAGGATGGATTTAGATTTAAAACAAATCATTTTACCAGCATTTTTTTAGGGGGTATGGAAGGTGGAGAAGGGGGTAATCATATATCTGTGTGCAATGCTACATTGAATGATCTCAGTGAAACATGGCGATGAAACACTTAACCTGCTGGCTTCCTTGTACCACTACAAATGTTAATGAGCACCATAAGGATTGATCTTCTCTTATCAGATTTTACAAATGGTTTGCATGTTATTAGTTGATTGTCCCTTAACTACAAACATGAGAAGTGTCTGGAACATGAGGATACATGAGTAGTGTTTGGTTGTTTCTTTGAGCTCTCTCATGTCTCAACAGTTACATCTTAAACTTGTTAAAGAGTTAAATCAATAGGCTGAACAATTTGCTGGTAGATGCATTGTATGCATCAGTTGCATAGCAGATCTGTAGTCCTGTTACATTTAGAGGCCAGTTCTCCAATATAATAAATGGCACTTATCAGTTCTTACCATCTGGAGTAGATTTCTATAGAAAAAAGCAGTAGACTATAGTCTGCATGATGAAACAATTAAAGGAGTTGCTAATGGAAAACTATTGAAATAATCATTTTAATTTAATCAGTCGCAAATGAAAATCATTGCTAGGTATTGGTAAGCTATGTGTTACAAAATTGCAAATGTTGTGCATGAAAGCCAAGTGTGAAGGTGGCCTTGGTTGTCTTATTCCTATTAGTGACTCATATATAACACAAAGGATTCTAAAACTTAACACTTACAGTGGATGTAAAGCCAAGTGTCATTTAGGCACTTATCGATGCCTATTGGATATATGTGCTGGTAAAATACCTCTCCCCTCCCCATTAGTTGTGAACCCTACAGCTATGGTGTCAACCATCATCCATCCTATACTATAAATAGCCAGTTATCCATACTCAATGGGTATATGTGCTGGTAACGTCCCTCACTCCCTCCCCATAAGTTGCAAACCCTAGAGTTTATGGTGTCAATCATCATCCATCCTCTAGTATAGCCAGTAATCCATATTCAATGGGTGTTTATGCTGGTAACATCACCATTTAGTTGCGAACCCTAGAGTTTATGGTGTCAACCATCATCCATCCTCTAGTATAGCCAGTAATCCATACTCAATGGGTATATAATATATATGCTGTCAACATCCCTCACCATTAGTTGCGAACCCTAGAGTTATGGCGCCAACAATCTTTCATCCTCTACTTTAGCCAATAGCTTGGCTACAATCATACTTTATCATTACAAGAAAATGTTTCTTTCTAGTTTATCATCTAACTAGCTTGTATCTGTTTACTTCCTCCAGCATCTTGTTTGGTCTTGACATCTGGTTAATAAAATGGCAAACTGTGGCTGGCTCTGGAGTATTGTGTGGGCTCTCATCCTACTGATCATCGGCTGGCCTATTGGTATCATCTGTGGGATCCTCTATGCTATCCTCTGTGCATTCCCACCCTGCTGTATAGGCTGTCAAGATCTAGTCAATTTCATACACCGAGGACTGGAGTTGCCGCGAACATGTGCCACCAACATGGTTGCTCAGAGATCTGGATGCTAGCGGGATCATCTTACTGCCGTGTTTGTCCTACAATATTAGCTGTGTTTAATGCAGAAGATAGAACTGATTGAGGTGCGATTGGGCCATTCACATATTTGGCCATCACAAGAATCATGAATGAGGAGATAAACAGCGAACTGTTGTCCGACCAATCATGACAAAATAAAATCAGTTAATTTGGATCCTTGTGTGGTAAATGCAGTCAAATTGTAATTGTAATGTTCAGTCAATTTCACCTCATCCGAGATACCAGGAGCAGGTCATTTCACCCTTCAAATTCATTAAAAAAGTGTTCTCAAAGAACTGCTTACCTTACCTAGTTGGTAAAAATTGAAAGACTGAATATTTGAATTACTTCACTGAAGTGTTGACCTCAGTTATGAAGTAACAGGATCTGGCTGAAAATCTAATTTCATCACTCTGTTCAATAAAATCACAGACAGAAGAAAATTGTACAGGAATACAAATAGAGAAAACATCTTAACACATGGGATGCATTTAAACTGCTTTTTCTGAGCTCTGTTACTTACAGACAGCTTTATTTAATTTTGTGAATTATCCTGACATGGTAAAGCAGAACACATCAACATCTTACACACAATTAGGCATTACTGAGAATGATTACAGAGTTGTAAAGTTCCTTTACTTGGTTTACTTTCACCTAGCTCATTGATTGTTCATTTTATTGTTTGACCAGGTATTAGTTTGATTTACTTTATCCCTGAATCCCCCATCCCCTTTTTTAGAACTATCTGCTCCTGGTATCTACTGTTTTTAAACTTGTTCTGTAATGCATTCAGTCTGTTGGTCCCTGATAGCTAGGCATATGACCTTACTTGGTTTATACTTCCACTGACTTGCTACTCTTGTCCACCGTTTCTCTGTTAGCTCATTCATGGAGCTATTAATAGCTCCATAGTCCATGTTTCTGCATGCCTTGTTATCATATTTTACAATTGTTGAAAGTGTATTATATTCTACAGTAGTTAGCACTTTAATAATCAAATGCAGTGTATGGTTTGGGTATGCCAGTTTTTGCAAACATTTGTTGTTACTATGACAATCTACATGAGCTTGTACATAGTTTGATTACAATACAATGGAGGTATCTAAGCAACAAAGCTTCTTCCCTGAATAGCTAACTGAAAGTATGAATTTTAATTAGTTGTTACAATCACAATGAGGTTGCCTATTATCTGTCACATTTCCCATGATGCATCATTGGTTTGGTTGCCATGGAATTCTACAGATATGGACATATCAGTATGAGGACAGGACATGTCAGTATGAGGACAGAATCAGAAGACGTCTGTTTCCAGAAGTATTTCTGCATCATAGAAGGGCTGGTTAATTGTTTTATAAACAGTAAATTTAACTTCACTATATTTTGGCTGAAATACCTGTTTTTTATACCATTATTTGTCGCATAATATCATAGTCTTATGCTCCACATAGTTATATGTTAAGTAAAAGAACTGTGTAATATGTTGTTTTCCTAAATGTATAGTTTTAACCTCACACCTTGTACTAGTGTAGCACATGCACTTCCCTTCTGTAAACATCCCAAGAGATGATACTGTACGCCCTTCATTATTGTATACGGGGGCTTATCAACATCTGGATTGCTTCCTTTGGTTGCTAATATTACAAACAAAGAGTACAGAGGATGCAATTTTAATCAGTATGAACAGGAAGGTAATCTGATCCCTGTATTAAGTAGACTATGTTATGAGCGTGGATCACTTCCTCGATATTCTGAAAGATTTTCTTTGTTAGTCTAGATGAAGGCTGCGTGGGATATTCAATATTCGTTGTCGGTAAGGAGACATATACAGATATGGCCATGGCTGGATTTATCATTGAAGTCATCTTTGTTATTACTTTGTTAATGCAGTGCTCTGGTCATTCATTTATAGACAGTTGTCTTGTTCAAACTTTCTGACTGTCACTGTAGTTTGTCAGTCATGTTTCTACTAGTACACAGTCCTAGTATACCTCAAAAATACAGTATTTGCCAAATGTGGATCGGGGGTTGTAACAATGTTCTTCCACGTAACTAACCAACCTCTTAAGTTTTGTCATCGAAAAGTCATTTGCAGCTATACTTTATAATGTTCATCTTCATAAGCATTTGACTTACTGTAAAAACTCCTTACCATTTAGATTCACTGTGTACTTTAAAGTATCTCTACATAGCAAAGACCATGCAGCAATTGGTACTTTGAACAAAGTATGCAATAACTGATAAGAGGCTTTTTCTGCTGTTGTCTGAACTTTAGAAGTTTTGTAAAGCTTGTTTATAAATGACGTACTTTGCAGAGGCTGTTGTCTTCAATTCTAATATTCTATAATTGCCTTGTATGGAACCTTTATTGACAATGGGTGGGCTGAAAAAAACTAAACCCATTCACCCACACTGTGTGAAACCATATCAGTGAAACATTTAACTGTACTGTCATGTGGCATGATCTCTGTACCTTAATGATGAATATTCATAAGATATTAAGAATGTATATCAGACACAAATAAGTGTGACAAAAATCTGAAATGATTTGTGTTGTAAAATATTCACTTACCTATAGCTGCAGTACCATTACTTAAGGTTCAGTGACAACAAGCAGTGAAAATCAAAAATGTGCGTTGTGTACAGAATCATATACCACCATAAAAGTTAGTACATTTCAACTTTATTGCATACAATTGCTTCATAAACACACCAAGTATTTGTTTGCTGTTACTGATGTCTGGAATTTATTGAAAAGTGTCTTACTTGGCCATTGTATGCGAACCTTTCAGACACAGACATAAATACCTTGTAAACATATCTGTATATATAATCACAATATCTCTATGGCATGTCTATGCAGTGTCTGTAGCATTGTTATTTTAGCATAACTAGCAACTTGTGGCATCTCTTATTAGTCTCCATGCCATCCCAGAGAACATAAATTTATTAGTGTACTGGACACCAACACTGATCTCATTTTTATGAGTGAGATTGTAGTCCTAAAGGTTTGTGGGGTAGTCAGTCTGCCACACCTATTGGTGGTATTATAGAAAACCTAAGTAAGGAGCAGGTTCCCTCACTGCTGCATTGATAAAGCAGTTTCTCTCTCGAAGCAAACTGTAGTAGATTTTATGTTAATTTATCAGTCAGTTGATTTGTTTGTGTAGTATGGAGACGTAACTACATACAGTGTAGCCTCTGTGTTGTATCTATTCCACACAGCGACAGCTGGAATTATAATTAAGAAGAAGTTCCTGTACTGCCTAATTATTACATTTTCAGCCAGCCATGCATGGTAAAGAATAAATATTGTACCATGTGATCAATACATCAGAGAAAACTACGGTGTGCAGGGAATAAATGCCTTAATGAACATAAGAGTTCACAAGAAACAAACAGGGAATGTAATAACAAAATGTAAGAAAATGACTACTTATTTTAGAAAATTAATTAATGCTTGTTTCTTTATCATGCAATGCTGTTGCAAGTGATTCAAGTGTGATGTGTCACCTATTTGGGGCAGTGGTTCAAATTCTACAGCTTATTAAAAATAATCAAAATGTCACAAAATTCACGATTTGTTTTTTGTTTTCTCTTTTTGGAAAGAATCCTGAGGTCATCAGTTTAAATCATGTTCCAAAATTCCTTTCTTTTCAATTTGTTCATAATTTAATTTGTTAATTTAATTCTTAATTTAAAATAATTACTTTTCGCCAAATCTGTAACTTTTGCAGTTTACATTGATAATATCTCCTGAGAAGTGCCAACTCATACACCTTGAAGGACTTGTAATATGTGTCATAATTAAAATCACATTAATAATACCTTGAATAGCAAATTAGTTAAAATAACATATTACTGTTGCTGTGTTTTAATGTGGTAAAATACACGGACAAAGGTTAAGCAGAGAGGTTTGAAAATGTAAAATGTTTGCAAACTAAATGTGAAGTGTCGTTGCATAGTTCCGATGTACTGTTTGTACATGGTCAGTTTCATACAATGTAATAATTACTATGGCTGAAGTAAATAAGTTAGGTTTAATTTTCATAGTATAACATGATTGATATTTAAACCAGTATGATGGGGTTGCTACTCTACGGCAATTTGCACTTCAGAATTGCTTCCTTTTGACAGGGATTTCATTTCTCAAGTCTTCCAATCAACTCATTGGTTCTAGACCCCTTCACCATCTTTCAAAATTCACATGATTTACAACATCTCTGATGATGTCATTTCATAAAATGAATCTTAAATCAGCTACATTGCAGTCTTTCTTCAACTCATTGCTGCGGCTGAAAAGTAGTTTCCATGTTTTAGGTGCTTTTTTCATTGTTTTATACTCCTTTTGCATGAAATATATTTACCCTTGTCTCGTTATAAATGTCATTGCAACAATTCAATACAACACACATATTGAAACTGAATCCTATTCTTGACTTTTCTTTGTTATTAAATTAATGGACAATCTCAATGATGTTGGCAATAGGCACATGAAAGTGGTTAGAGGAAAGTGGGATGGGTAAGAAAATAGTCAAACTTTGTAAGCAACTGTTGAGGTGAGAGGATTGTGGTCAAATTTGACTCACCATCTGTGTGGTCACGACAAAGACAATTAGAAATACGGAGAACAATTTGTTTGGTTCGGCATCATCTGTGCACTGAGTTCATCTTCTATTGGTATAGAAAACTTGCTAAAACTACAATTAAATACAACCATAAGATGAGTGTACAATGGCAAAGTTGATAAACAATCCAGGTACAAAGACAAATATCTTATTTACACCTGACAAGTATACTCCAAAAAACCCAGAGTAATACCCCTCCCACCCCTGCCCATCTTCCTAGTTACTATTCAACCTCTCCCATAGAGACCAAGCTCTTTAGGGGGACATAAAATCAATTTCTTCTAAAACACTTTTCCAAAACCTAGAACAATTTACAGAAGTTAACAATAAAGGTACTGTACAGGTTAATGATAAGACAGTGATAAAAAATATACAAATATCAATAAAAGTATTACTTGCTATTTAAGATAAATTCATCTACCCACATAACGAATGTATGATATTATTATTACACTAATACAAGTACCTAAGTGACTTTTTAAATCTGTCATTAACACAGCACTTGCTGTAAAAATACAATACATAAGAATATTTTGTACACAAAAGTTATATCAATATTATCTTCTGACCTGTCTAGTGAAAAGCACTTCAGCTTACATGGTATTTAATCTATTAGCCTCAGCAAACTATGTCTTTAATAGATAGGCTTAGGTTAGCCTGATGTGACCTGGTATTTTGCTCAGTAACTATCATTAGCTGCACTTGCATTATTACAACTGCAAAACTGAGCTATACAGCTGAAAATTCTTTTGCATAGAACAAATAGTGAGACATGTGACAATACTTCAGGAAATGTTGGTATTCAGTCCTTCAGATGAGACATGATGGGTCACATGCCTGGTTATGCAATGGTAACAAACACCTGTAGCATGTGATATACATTGGTAATCACTGAGTTAGGCAGCAGTGAGGATATTGAAAGTTATAATCCCACAGTAACATTTTACTTCCTGTATCCCAAGTTATCAACACACTGTTATTCAGATAACCATTCACGTATATAACACTCTTTTGTCAAATGATATATCCCTTGACTTTAAAGCAACCAAATTTCTACCACTCTTCTGAACACTTGGTTGCTCCATACTTGAGTCAAATTTTAGTGAGATGACAGGGGACAATTTTCTCTAATATTGACCTCCATATTATGAAAATTACATGAAAATTGACATCAAGAACACAACATTAATGTGTTTGTTTTTGCATCACCTTCCTGTTACCATGTCAACCTGCTATGGGGAGCCCTGAGAAACATTTTCTACCATCAACGGCCCACACTTTGAAGCAGAGCCTAGGGAATCATTGTTTTATCATTGTTATGATTTTCTTATTCTTTAAGAGAACAAGTATCTCTGTCCTGCTCATATGAATATAGATTACATATCAGAACAAAGGAGATGAAACAGGTTAACTAATCCCTGATTATAATGGAACACATAAGATACAAGTTTGTGAACAAGGCAAGCAAAATACTTATCTATACCTTTACAATTTAACAGTTGACAACAATATTAAATTATAAACTGAATTAACCATGTATATTTTCAGCAATGTTACCTTCCTTTAAACTGTGATGTATGATAACCAGAGGCTGTGGCAAGTTCAATGCAAAGAGCAGTGACTGCTGCATACGTTTTGATGATGTCCGATAAACCACCAAGTTTCATTCATGACAATAAAAGTGCTGGGAACTTCTGTTTTGTCATGATTGGACATCAGAACTATTTGAGTGCTCTGCATGAGGCCACAAACTTGAATGAGCTTTGTAAAATGACACACCAAAGCTCTATCGAAAGGAGGATATGGTATTTAAGGCCTCTGTGTGCTTTTCCTGCTAGCATTACTTCATCCATCCTGTTCTCATCTTTCAATAATGTTTCCTAAAATATTCAAAACTTTTAATCTGACTAACCATTTAACATAATTACATTACTGGCGGGCGACAGCATTGTGCAACATTGTGTAAAATGTGAAAGAACAGAAAATATGAGATTGCATAACTGAGTGCAATGCATTTGTCATTATAGATAACTGTATATAGAGAATCCAATAATGGAATGCTGATAGCAAGTCATATGGTACATATTTACAATGCACTGTCAGGGTTCCTCTATACCACAGATAAACCCCTTCTTGTCATCATATTATCTTTCCTACTCTTTGTTCTGTGTTTAGTGGCTGCTCTCTGCCTCTCTAGCTTGATACCCAGTTTCGGTTTCTTCAAATTTTCTTTTGCTTTGGCAATGTGCGAAAT
>JAAAKB020230235.1:0-11392 GCA_010014835.2 Apostichopus leukothele | reverse complement strand
TTTTATTTTATTTTATTTTATTTTATTTTATTTTATTTTATTTTATTTTATTTTATTTTATTTTATTTTATTTTATTCTATCTTATCTCATCTCATTTTGTTTGTTTTATTTTAGTTTAGGTTAGTTTATTTTTACTTTATTTTATTGTATTTTATTCTATTCTGTTCTAATATATTTTATTCAGATCATCGATCTAGATGTACCTCCTCCAGTGTTTGGGATCTGTATGGGAAATCAACTAACAGCCCTGGCTGCTGGAGCCACAGCTTACAAACTACCACTTGGAAACAGGTAGGCTGCAAAAGATTCAGAAAAATTGATTCCTTAGAATCTAATCAGCTTTTAGTCGTGTATGCCTTCCAGTTTGGGGACCATGATCTTGCAACTACAGGTTGTTGAGTCTACTTGGTGTTTTCCTGCACAAGGAATAATTTAGTGTACAAATTTTGTGTAGCAGTTTTGCATACTTTGAATTTTGTCTCTCATTTTATATTTGCCTATAAATCACTCAATCTGCATGTAATTTACACAATTTGTTTATTATCCTCTCATACTAGTACATATGACTCCAGAATTATACCTCTTTTGTATCACATTTCAATGTAACAATCACTTAAACAATACAGTTTACGAAAGTATTGTAATGAAATATATTTTTTGATACATCATTTCACCGTCTACAGAGGTCATAATCAACCAGTCATTAACACATTGAATGGCCAAGCGTTCATTACTTCTCAAAATCACGGCTTTGCTATCAAGGATGACATTCTTCCAGCAGAGTGGCAACCGATCTTTGTCAATGCAAATGACCACTCGAATGAGGTATGTACCAACAGAACACTTGGCATCAGTTTGTGGTGAAAAACGGAAGCTTTGTTCACAATTGTCATTGTTTTTGCCGTGTTGATTTTTTTTGCTCTTCCCTCTCTTTATCCTTGGTATTGTCACTTCTTCCCATTGTTAATTCTTACGAGTGTGAAATCTACTCATTGTTCTTCTTTCCCATTGTTTAATCATCATATGTGTAGTCTTTTTTATAGTTCACCCTTCCAATTGTTCATTCTTATCACTACATGAACCATTGTTCTTCCTTATATTTCACCCTTCCAATTGTTCATTCTTATCATTACCTTTCCCATTGTTCTTTCTTATAGTTCACCCTTCCAATTGTTCATTCTTATCATTGCATGTACCATCATTCTTTCTTTATTGTTCATCCTTCCTTTCATTGTCTTTTCATGCCATTGTTCATCATTTTCCATTGTTTAAACATTCTGTTGTTTCTTCTTTCCTTTGTTCATTCTTCCCATGCCTATGTTTGATGACAGGTTATGTCAATGCTTTGCTCCCTGAATAATTCAATAAAATGTCATGCATGCTTTGTAAGAAAGTAACAATTACAGTTTGAAACATGAGAGAATATCTTTGTAAAATAACTGATTGTGATGAGAAAAGTTTGTCCTCAGAGTCAGTTGAACATACAAAATAAATAAAGCAAAGAACACTACTGTATTTACAATTCTGATCATGCCTTTATCACATGGTAACTTCAAGCCACCATGTGATAAAGGCATGATCAGAGCTCATTGCTTCTTCAGTCATCCTCCATGTTCTTGTGTTTATGTACCATGTTATCATTTATATTGTTTGGAAATATACTCAAACAATTGAAGGATACATGTCAATATTTGCTGAAAATACTCCTTTTTCAAAAGCTTAATCTGATAGATTCTTGTTCATTGAAGTGGTAGATATGCTTTCAGTTCAGATCCCTGGTCACTATGGAGAAATACTGACATTTAAAATGTTATTGTTATTAAATGTTAAAGTACCACAATACATGATTATAACAAGCTATATTGTCTATTTTTGTTATTTAGGGCATAATGCACACATCAAAACCAATCTTCACAGCTCAGTTTCATCCGGAGCACAAAGGAGGTCCCACTGATACAGAGGTAAAAGATGTTGAATTATTGGTAGTATTTATCAGCATATCAATTTACATTCTCTAATTATGCAAAAAATAGAATCTGACACCCAGAGCTACATGAATCCTGCATTCATTTTGCGTTGGCTCGTTACTTAACTCAAAAGTGTTATTTCAATACTGAGGGTTTAATAGTGTTGTCTCTTTTGGATGTGTTTATTTTTTATATTTAAATGTAGATCTTGTATCTAAAATATTTTTAATTGTTGACAAAATGAAGTAAATATTAGGCTAAAATATTACAGTAAAATCCTTCTAGTAAAAATTGCTGATTTATTGGTTCTGTTGATATCCTTGTCTGATATTATTATTATCCTTTATGTTATTAATATTTTTTTGTCCCCCTTTAGTTCCTGTTTGACATTTTCATGGAGTTAGTGAAGACTGGAAACCAGACTATTGGCTCAACTATAAGCCCTGTGGTGAAAAAGACTGAAAGGATTGATGTAAGTATCCATGACAAGGTTTTGTGGTGCAACTGATGGTGCAGCTGATGGTGCAGAGTGACCACACTGAAACCAGATAACCACCGCCCAACTGAACGTGACCAGACTTCAAGATGACCATTGTAACATGGCCACTCATAGAGAGTCTGGCAGTGCGCATGGACTTGAGACTACGACTGGTTACAATTTTACCATTTTAAGTCGCTTTGTTTCATCCAGAGGAAACACAATATGTAGTGTTTTCCGTACCGGCGGGTGCGGCCATTCACAACTACCACTGCCCAGATTAGAAAATGAAACCAATCACGTTAACATAAATCATTCGTTGTATGTACTCATCGGTCAGTATGCGGTAGGTCATTTGTAAGAAAAACTAAAACTAGGCCACTTGGTCAAAAAACTAGGTCACAATGGTTTGAGTTGAGGGTCCCATTCAGTCAGGACAGCAGCATAACAGCTACTTGAAAATGGACATCTGACTTGAGATGAAGGGGAATAAGATATTATTTATCCGGTTTTGCTTTGGTATAAATAAAACCCTGCCATATATAACACCCTGCCGTTTGTGGTTTATGATTTACATATATGTTACTCTTACAGGTCTCCAAGGTCCTTGTGTTGGGCTCCGGGGGTCTTTCCATTGGCCAAGCTGGTGAATTTGATTATTCTGGCTCACAGGCCATCAAAGCTCTAAAGGTAATTATGTAAATGGTTTCTTTAAACCACAAAGTTGTTTTTTTATTTTTTTATCCTTTGATCCCTTGTTCCGCCCATATTTTGTTTCATATCACAAACTTGTGTTTTCTTTAGGTAGAACTCCGTACTGCAGTATTATAGAAGTACTAAATTCTCATTGGTAACGTGTGTATTGTATTCCAGTTTGTAACGTGTTCATCCGGCTTATTGCATCCATTTAGGAAGAAAATATCAAAACAATTTTGATGAACCCAAACATAGCCTCCGTACAAACAAATGAGTTTGGCAGAAAACAAGCTGATAAGGTGTACTTTGTTCCGGTCACCCCAGAATTTGTGACAGACGTCATCGAGAGAGAAAAGCCGGACGGGATTCTGTTGTCAATGGGCGGACAGACGGCGTTGAATTGCGGCGTGGAACTCTACAAGCAAGGAATTCTCCAGAAACATAATGTGAAGGTAGTCAAAGATTTTAAAACTTTATGCCAGTTTTGTGGATGACATAATTGCCAAATGATATTCCTTAACACTGGAATGAACAGTGTTGAAAGCAATTACTTAGTGTGATGAGCAATGTTTCATTTCATTTTATACATGTTTTTCTCTATGACAAGATTACATATAAAGATATGCTTGATTTAACAACATAGTTGTGATAGAAAATGATCAGGTCATGTGGACAGTAGTAGCTTGATGGTTGTAATTGTACAGCCTTTTTTTAATCCTATCAAAGCTTCTTTTCTTAGCTATATGGTCAGATTTATTTATCGTATTTTGACACAAATGTAAAAAGCCATCAATTTTGACAGTAGGGATAAAACTTTGAAACTATTCAAGTTTTCTTTTGTTTACCGTCGCTCAGGTTTTGGGAACTCCCGTGGAATCCATCATGGCAACTGAGGATAGGCAGACCTTCAACGAGAAACTAATGGAGATTAATGAGAAGGTTGCACCTAGTGTAGCAGTCAACACCGTAAGTTGTGTGTACATCAGTTGTTACATCTACGGGCTGGCTGGCTGCCATGGCAACCATTGCATTTTTATAACACGCTTCAAAAATTTGAATGCAAATTTATTCCCACAAAGGTCCTGTCAAGCAAATTGAACAAATAGATATTGTAGGGTCAGTTTGTTGTAAAAATGATGCAAATTGTTGACACAATAAGGCTACATGCTTAGAGAAGGCAGAAACAGTGATTGCAGCATAGAATGGATTTAGACACTAGAGAGACAGAAAGTGGCAAGCACAAGTTTCAGCACCAGCAGCAGTCAGGACATTGATGGATTTACAATGTGCCGCTAGTGTTGTAGCATGCATATCATATCATTCCCCAAGGACTTTGGTGGGAATAATCAGAAGGATATTGTCTATATATTGAGTTTGCCTCCTGCAGAGGCATGCAGAGAATAATGTAGAGTAATGGTAATGAAGAATGAATATCTTGGTGATTGATTTGATTTTTTTATTTGAAAAAACTTTATTTCAACCATCTTCGCTTAACATAATAAGTATGAATAGTTATACAGAAATGTGGGATAAGGTGTACCTTTAAGCAGCTTGAAACTAAAGAAATGATGAATGTCAATGATGAAAATAGGTTGCGGGGGAATCCAGAGAAGCTATAACTAGCTTATGTAAGGTCCCCTAGGAACAAAATACAGATATAGGGAAAACAAACTAAAGGAAACATTGCATTGGATTCTCTGTTGCAGGTTGAAGCTGCCCAAGAGGCCGCATCAGAAATCGGTTACCCTGTGATGATCCGAGCTGCGTATGCTCTGGGTGGACTCGGATCTGGGGTCGCTTACAACAGGCAACAGCTCACCAAAATAACCACACAGGTAAGTTGACCATCTTATAGGTACTTAATCAGGGGGCCTGGCAGTATCTTGTGACACGCTTTTCACCGAACGTTCGGTCAATGTTTTACTCGCTCTGCAGATATTTGCCACTATATTTCTGCTTGTTGTATAATTCATACTTTTTATATTTCTTCTATTAGCAGAACTGATGGCAGGTAGAAAGAGGCCTGTAGTTTCAAACAAGTAAGAAATTGAATCTTTGTCAGTGTGAAGAGAAGCTATTGTCGTAGGTTTTTCAACGTATGAAAACTTTTGTTTCTGTCCCAATAGGCTCTGGCCCTCTCTAACCAGGTTCTGATTGAAAAATCTCTATTAGGCTGGAAGGAGCTAGAGTATGAAGTGGTCCGAGATGCTGCGAATAACTGTATTACCGTCTGTAACATGGAGAACTTTGATCCGTTAGGTGTCCATACTGGTAAGTCACTCGTTATGCAGCCATTTTTATGGCTGGTCATTAACTCTGTATAGTTATAAATCACCACATGTCTATAGTGATGATGGTTTTGTGTAAAGAAAAATACATTAGTTACGGGCACATTGAAAAGAGACAGCATCATATTGATCAATTTAATCAGGAAAAATATAGAATACATTACAAAAGAAATGTATTTTGTTCATTATTGAGATCAGTTGAATGTTATATGACAAAACTTGTTGGCATTGACATATATGCACAATGAGGATTTTCGATATTAATTGGATTCACTTTTCCGTTATTAATCGGATTCATATTTTCCTCTATAAGGTGACTCCATCGTGGTTGCTCCCAGCCAAACTCTCTCCAACGAGGAGTATCACATGTTGAGAGAGACGGCCATTCGATGTGTCCGCCATCTTGGAATAGTCGGTGAATGTAACATCCAGTATGCTCTACATCCAAAGTCCCTGGAATACTGTATCATTGAAGTCAATGCTAGACTCTCCAGGAGCTCTGCTTTAGCTTCCAAGGCAACAGGGTAAGGATTCCTCTATATCTTCTGTGTATGCCATAGCCGTATGGATTATTATGTTGTACTAAGTACCTGAGGTGGTATCAGATTATCTAAGGCTTGGTATGTTGTTTTAAGTACTGAAACATATATCAGACTGTGTGACTGAATCATAATGGTTGATATATATATCTCAGCTCTTTTATGGCTGATGTGGTTTAGTTAGTACTAAATGTGGTATAATACTGTACACTTCAGCTAAAAGGGTTGGTGCATTTTATTTTGTACTACAGTATATGTGGTATGTACGCCTTATCTGCAAAGTTTGATGTGTATAAATTAGCTCTTAATGGTTGATGTTAGTACCAAGTACCTGGTGTGGTATCAGATTGTTTAACGTAGCTCTTAAGGGTTGATGTGTAGTAGCTAGTAATAAATGTGGGGGTATGGGACTGAACACCTTAGTTGAAATGCTTCATGTGTTGTAGCAAGTAGTCTATAGATATATATATATATATATATATATATATATATACTACAAATTGAATTATATATTTATATATATATGCATACATATACATATGTATATATTCTCTCAAATTGAAATTGAGAGCCACTTTGTCTGAAAGTGTTTACATCTGACTTTGTTTACACTGACTTTTTCATGTTTGCTAATAGTACTTGTACCAGAGGTCATTGTCTTAAACTCAAAAGTCACAAAGTAGGTTTAATATTCGGCATAACTTTGTTGCTAATAGGGTTGTGAATGAGTGGAACAGTTTGCCTGAGAAAGTTGTACTTGCAAGTAGTGTGAATGGGTTGAAGAATGCTTTGGACAAGCACTTAAAGCATTGTAATCGGGTCTGAGTGTTTGTGTCTTCAGTTTTTTTCTTCTCTCCTATAGGGTCCTTGGTGGGGACTTGAGTGTCCCTCCTGATCCTTTTTTTTCTACTAAACTAAACCATCTCTTTGTTTTCTTTTCCCCTAGATATCCTCTTGCTTTCATTGCTGCTAAGTTAGCTCTTGGGATCAACCTTCCAGATATAAGGAATGCTACTACTAAATCAACAACAGCCTGCTTTGAGCCTAGCCTGGATTACATCGTCACGAAGATTCCTCGTTGGGATTTGGACAGATTCCACGGCATGTCCCACGAGATTGGGAGTGCCATGAAGAGTGTCGGTGAGGTGAGTTAACCCATAGCTGACATCTGTAATCTCTAATAGATGCCCATCCAGCCCATAGCTGCCATTAGTAATCTAATAGATGCCCATCCAGCCCATAGCTGCCATCTGTAATCTCTAATAGATGCCCATCCAGCTAGGTTTGACTTCAAACAGTTGCTATGCTGCCTTATGTAACTCTTTTTTATTTGTTGCTGCCAAGTTGTGTTTTGTGTAAATTCTTTGGACCTCAGTTATGACCTATGCACTGTTAAACCTGTAACAGTTAGTCTTCTTCCACTTCAAGAAATCTTCCATTTGAAGACTAGTTTGTATTTATTTATAGGTTGTCTGGTTAAATCACACCACCGTCAGCTCTGTTTACCTTTATAATGAATCTTTCTTAAATAACCGTGAAGTATATTTCAACCATTTGTTCTATAATTTTCAGGAATTTTGCCTTCATTTTGGTAAACTTATCTTACAGGTTATGGCAATTGGACGTTCTTTTGAGGAAAGTCTTCAGAAAGCTCTTCGTATGATCCATCCGTCCATCAAGGGATTCGCTCCTCAGATGCCGGTAGGAAAGAAATTGCCAGACGATTTGGAGTCTGCCATGAAAGTTCCATCAAGTAACAGGATTTATGCAATTGCAAAGGTTAGTGAAGAATATTAGCCATGAGGATTCTCATGTCTTTTTTGTAAAATGTTTTGGTTTTAGTTATTAACCTGTTCTTTACAAATATGAAGCAAAACAAATCATTCAGGGAAAATTGATAGGGAAACTATACTCGTGCGTAGAAAATATTAAGAAACTTTGGTTAATAAAGTCAAGCAAGTAAGAACGAAATGAATTTATGAGCAGGCTAGGTTAGGAAATATTCTTTAAGGTAAAGCACCTTGTCAATAGTGAACTCATTATCAGAGACACTACAGTACATGTGAACGCATTGACGTTTCCCCATTTCTCTTATCCTCTACATTGAAGCCAACACTGGACAAATGTCTGTGTGTTGTGCTGTGTGTGCAGAGCACACAGTATTGCCACTTTCAATACACACATTCATAAAAACAAACAAAAATACATTGGGGAACGGCACAATAATTGGGTCAAGAAAATGATTTTATTTTATTAAATTTTATTTTAAATTAATTTAAATTAAATTTATTAATTAATTTTA
This sequence comes from Apostichopus leukothele, assembly GCA_010014835.2. Lineage (NCBI taxonomy): Eukaryota > Metazoa > Echinodermata > Holothuroidea > Aspidochirotida > Stichopodidae > Apostichopus > Apostichopus leukothele. The sequence continues at coordinate 3,121 of JAAAKB020230235.1, read as the reverse complement.
AATTAAATTTTATTAAATTATTAATTGGGTCAAGAAAATGACTCAACCAGAAAATACAGTGACTTGTTAGAACTGAGATTGTTGTGCGTACTTGTGTGAGACTGAGGGGCTACGTAGAACTAATGACACTAATTACTATGGAATGAGGGAAATATCTCTTGTTTCTTTTTATTCCAGGCATTACATGATGGCTACTCTGTCAATGAGATTCATGAACTGACTGCAATTGATAAGTGGTTCCTGCACAAACTCTCCTACATCATAGGGTTGTCTAGAGATATGGAGGGTTTCACAAGGTAAGAAGATGAATGAAAATGATTGGCATATGATAATTTATTTCCCTTTTTTGGGGGGGGGAGATAACGAAAGCTGAGAATAATGATTACGTCATTTTCATATAACATACGATAGATTGACCTAAACTTGAAAGTATCGAAATATAAATGTGGTCTGGTGATTCTTTCAGTGACAACATTGACCCTGAGTTACTAAGAGAGGCCAAAGAAGCTGGATTCTCTGACAACCAGATTGGAGACTGCTTGAAACTATCAGAAGAAGAAGCTCGAAAGCTGAGGAGAAAACATGAGATTTACCCCTATGTAAAGCAGGTGAGAACAGAGATGTACAAACTTTGATAAGAGATTGGATAACACTAGTGTAATCAAAACAAAGGTTGGCCGGAAACAAGGTTGAACAAAGTTACCTACAGAGGCTTTTGCAGCCGATGAGCGGTTTGCTAACCACTTTTCCTCTCTTTGCTGTCAGACATTTCTACTTTAAAATTAGCTTGTTGTAACTCTGCCTTTAAGTTTAGTCAGTGTCTTTTTACCTTTGCTCATTACTTGATGATTGTGAATAACTATATTTGCCCTAGTTTTGATTTAATACATCTGGTTGTGTTTACAACAAATTCCCTCAGTGACTTCTCAAATCAAAGCATCCTGACTGCATCCTACATGGTACCTAGGCTGTAACATGATATACCTAGGCTACCTTACTATGCATGTTTCATAAGTGTGTTAAAGTTAGTACATTCTCTATGAGGTATATTGAATTATCAGCCAAATAGGCCATGCTTCCACAATAATAAATAGAGTTCACACAAAACATTGCCCTAGTGGGAAAGCTCAATACCAGTGTCTAAGTTTTGAGTTGAAATGCAACTTGGATGCTTATAATTCAAAATATGAAAAGATCAGAAGCAAAAAGTCTACATGTTTGTATAGATTAGAAGTAAACTCAAGTTATCCTCTTGCTCTTAGATTGATACCATGGCAGCAGAATATCCAACCAAGACCAATTACTTGTATGTGACCTACAATGGGATGGTGAGTTGACCTTTAACCTTTAAACAAGCTATGAAGGATAAATCTACCATTCATCACACAGTAAGCTATAAGAGGCTATGTAAGGCAGTATTGCCTTGTTAGAGGTTATGCAAGGTTATGCAAGGCAACAACAAGGCAACAAGGCAAGGCAACTGTTAGAGGTTATGCAAGGCAACATGGCAGCTATTGAAGGTTACATCGAACGCTGTATGGCAGGTATTGGAGGTAACTCCAGGCAAGGCCAAGAACTAAGACTTTAGGTTTATTTCTGCTCTGAAAGGGATAGCAAAGGTACGTAGGAATCCCCAGAGAGGGCTAAGAGATGGGGCATTAGGTATATTACAGCTCTGCAGCTCTGAAAAGAGATAATTTAGGGACAAATGAAACCCCAGGAAGGCCAACAGGACATTTTGTATAATACAGCACCTTCGATAGGTTAATGTGTACACAAGAAACTCCAAGGGAAGTCTGTCATATAGGACATAAGGTATTTATCAGCTCTGAAAATTGATTGCCCTATGCGTAAAAGTTGAGATGTTTTATCAAAATGTTCAGACCTTTCAAGGCCTTAACTAAGGTGCACAAGTTAACCCAGGAAAGGAAGCCAATAGTTAGGCCCTGAGGTATATCACATCTCTGAAGAGGAATAATAAAGGTACACTGGAAACCCCAGAGAAGATGAATATTCACGTCCGTAGGTATATTATAATTTAAATAGAATGATGTAAACAGTACAGTGATTTGGAAATTATGAAAGCACTAATACTTACAATAAATTTATAACAGATTGTCAGTGTTTTCCATATCCTGCAAAATATCAAGTTTTCATGGAATTTAAATTTTTCACACAGGAACATGACTTGGTTTTCAATGATCACGGTATCATGGTGCTTGGATGTGGACCTTATCATATAGGTAAGAAGTATGTTTATCTGCAATTGTGGTGTTCTTTCTTAAAAGAAGCCAACTCTGTGTTGTAAATTTATTCCCATCAGGTACACTCAATTTATTACCATGTTCTTTGCAAAATCCATAAAGTATAACTGGTAGCTACCCTAAGACGGGGTGCAGGTCCAGGGAGGGGGACCAGGAGGACTCCCCCTCCCCCACCTCCTCTCGCACCACTTTAGAAATTTTGATGGCACTAAAACCTTTACTACAATCAGAATTATGATTAAACGATCGTAAAGGCTTTGCATGCATGCGTTATATTTTACCAATGGTTTGTTATGAACCGCTAGTCCAGTAGTAATGTCGATATCAAGGAGTCCTCTTTATGCTGCTGTCAGTGTAATGAGAACAACGTCTGCTACTCTGCCCCAGTTTTCAAATGTGAAGTTGGCTAGGCTGCGGGGTGTATATGCCATAAGTGTGTGTTAAAGCCTAAGCTAATTGTTTGTTTGCTTTTGAAAAGTGAAATTTTGACTTTACTTTTGACAATTCAACAAATTGAAAACAAAAGTGGATGTGAGTGATGCAGGGAGAAATCGTGTTGCAATATGCAACAACCAACGTCTTAAATATGATGATATTTTTATTTGTCATCAGGTAGCAGTGTTGAATTTGATTGGTGTGCGGTGTCCTGTATCCGGTCACTACGTGACATGGGCCGTAAGACCATCATGGTCAATCACAACCCTGAGACGGTCAGCACAGACTTTGATGAGTGTGACCGGCTCTACTTTGAAGAATTATCAAAGGAAAGGATCCTAGACATCTACCACCAGGAGGCAAGTTATAGTAAACTGTAGAATGAGTTAAGACAGTCTACAAAGGCATGTGATTGTTGTTAC
>JAAAKB020230124.1:0-11393 GCA_010014835.2 Apostichopus leukothele | reverse complement strand
AGGTGGGGGATGGGGGGGGGGGGGGGGGGGGGGGGGGGGGGGGGGGGGGGGGATCGAACACGTTTAAGCAAGATGAAAACAAAAAGGGAATATTGAAAGTTGACCACTTCTATGAAATTCATTACGCATTACTTCCAAACATAAAGCGTTGTCTGTTTTTCTCCAGAGAATCTCTTTCTAAGGCAATGAGTCTGCAAGCACTAAATCGTTTTTCAATATTGACATATATGGCAAAGTTTTCAAACTGTTATGTTTCTGGTGAGCCACTGGTAATAAAATTATTATATAAAATTAATATTAGAGCAAATGTGGTAGGCCTACCATAAACTGATGTAATACCAAAAATCAGGGCATGAGTGGGGAGGGGGAGGTATGAAGGGGGTATTAAGTGGGGGGGGGAGAGAGGTATCTTCCTTAAATGTCACCAAAGTAGCATGAAATGTATTTTCTGAAAATTGTATGATTCTTACCTGGTCTGCTAAACTGAAAGACCGGCCTCAAACCATTCTGGTGTTTCATAAAACTCATGTGCTGCCGCTTTCGAGCACTGCAAAATGAAATCAAAATCAACACATAACTTCAAAACATTTGACATACTAAAAGTAAACAAATGCAAATCATAATCTGAAAGGTACAATGCATCTTCCATGCAACCTGCTTACAGCTGCAGTCACTTTTTGACCCAACTTCAGGAATTATACTGAAGACTATACAAAATGTTGACAAGCAAGAAAGTGTTCTGTATTCTGTTGACAGAAAGATTGTACAATAAAATTGACAAGGCTGATAAAAGTAACATCAAGACATCAGTTTGTTAATTACAAAACTGTTAATTAATATTTAAATAACTGATAATTCTAAGCAATTTATATTAGCACTGTACAACAAACACAAGGAAAAACGAAAAGAAAAAAAAAACCTATGTAGTAAGATGAAAGAGAGCAAAATAAATTTAGTGACAAGTAACTGATGCACCATGGGAAATAGAATGTAACTGGCAATAACGGGAGAAATAGAAAATAAGTGTCCATGCAGCTGACTATTAACAAGCAAGTGACTACGTCAAATAGCATACCTACGTCAATTTTAGTGTCATGTATGGAATTTACCATTGAAATCTAGAATGCACCAACTCTATTGACAATTAATTGTTACTGATGGCAACTAGCAAAGGATAGATTGGATCCAACTCAATTGACACTAACTAAAGAACTAGGAAAAGAAGAGTTCACTTGACTGACAAACAAGTGGCTAGGTCAAATAGACTAGAGTCAATTTGATTGGCACCCTATTGAAGCACAATGTACAAACTCTATTAACAATTGTTATAGAAGGGTTTTAGATGAAATAGAATGTATCCAACTCAATTGGTAATTATTTAAAGGATGACTCTCTGCACAAAATAAATTTTGATATATTTACAGACATGTCAAAAACACACTGATGTCATGAGTCCATGTTGTTTTTTGAGAAGCATTCTGGAGATTTGGCAAAATTTAAAGCTGAACATGTTGAAAACTGGAACAGCTATAGCAACCTATGTAGTACTCGGGAGTTTTCTTAGTACTTTGACAATCAGGACAAAATTTCTCACTTACGTCATCCTTTGAAATTACTACAAGAAACAATGTAAAGCCAAGCTGACTAATTAGCAAAAGGCAAGGTCAAATGGAATTTGGTCAAGTTGAGTGCCAAGTATTAAAGTACTAGGAGAAATCAACTGCTTGCAGTTTTACTGACATGCCAGAGAAGGGGAGAAACTGGGAACGGTCAAAAGATGAGTACCAAGAATTAAAGTACTAGGAGAAATGAATGGCTTGCAGTATTACTACCAAGACAGGACAATAGGAGAAATTGCACACCGTCAAAACTTGACTGACAATTACTAAAGTACTAGGAGATAGCCAACAGCAGTCAAGTTGTACTAAACAAATACCTAGGATAAAACTTGATATAGGTTTGTGCAATCTCCTAACACCTGCTGTTCCCCAGTAACAAGCTGTTTTTTTTATATATTGTTGATCAACACGAGACAGGTAGCTCCTGCACATGATTCTATATCTGGAAATTAACTTCTTCCTTTCATGTTTAACTCTATATGAACTTGTCCACAGAGCACCAGGGTTAACTGCTACAAACCTGCCATATTAAAATTATTATATCTTAGAAATGAGATCACGTTGATAATATGTCATGGCACAGTTTTTTTGCAAAACACAACTACAGAACTGGCACTGATTATGTAAAAAAATAATAATAATAAAAAAAAAAAAAAATTGGTCTCGTCACATATGAGAACCAACTATTCCATGATATCACACTCTTTTACATCTCATACCTCCATAGAATATGACCTTAAAGGGTTTGAGGGGGTTCTATAAATATATTTATTTTACATTATTTCAAGATTTTAAGCAGATTTTATCATCAAAATTGTAACACTAGAAGTAAAGTATTTGTCATCGTTAATAGCTTAGAACTGGGCTAGTTGTACATAAATCTGCCATCACAGTATTAGAGGAAGAAGTAGAGTATTGATAAATTTATTGTTTTCAGATTGTGTTTTCTATAGTGTAAGTACAAATGATTTAGCTTCTTCTTTTAATTTACACACTGCACATAACTGAGAAAACAAAAGGATGCCCTCATTCATGGCAGCATCTTGCGCAAAGTTGACAGAAGTAATTAAGCTTTGTGATACTTGCATTATGTCTGTGTATCCTTTGAGAGAGAGAGAGAGCTGTGAATTGTTTTACCTAAATCATTTTCGCTTCCTTTCTGTTATATTCCTCGTTACCTTATCATGTCTCAGCACATTCCTTTCTTTACTATATCTTTACACGCTTCTCAAATTTCCTATGATACTATTACCACTTTTAGCTTAGATTTGACTTGCACAAAATTGTAAGAAGTAATTACATCATTGGTTTTAATAAACAAATGAAAAAATTGATGACAAATGTTACGTTTTGTTATAAAACAATTCCACAGGATGAAGGTTTTGCTTGGTGGCTTAAATACTTGAACTTAACTACCTCAAAGGTTTCTCTTCCTTGTATATTTTATTTAATTATATTTTATTTAATAATATGTTAGATCTTTTTATATACTTGCATGTGCACTTGTCACGTACAAACATTTCTGCTTACCCAGTAAATTCTTCCCACTTTGTCAGTTCTTTTACCTACACCTACAATATTTCTTTAATAGGTATTTAATTTCCATCCTTGTTATTATTCTTTGTAATGTTTTTTTTACACTGATATTATTGTATCCCTCCCATATTTATCTCCCGATATCATATTACAAATAATTTTGCAAGCGTTCATTGACTAGCTTTGTGAACTCTGTGATTCGTGCATCATGTTTGTGTTTCCTTTTTGAGAGAGAGAGAGACAACTGTGAATTGTTTACCGAATTCGTTTTCACTTCCTTTCTGTTATATTTCTTGTAACCTTAATTATCGTGCACCTTGTAACCTTATCTTTTGGCACATTCCTTTCTTTATTAATATATCTTTACAATTTTCTCAAATTTCCTGTGATACTTTTACCACTTTTAGCATAGATTTTGAGTATATCTCCCTACTATCTATCATATGAGGGTTTTTTGCTATTTCCTTAGACAATTTATTTTGAAAGGATATTTCAGTTACTATCGATACTATTCTGGTAGTTTGTCAATTTTACACTTAAATTACTGTTTTGTGTTGGTTTCTTGTTGACTTTTGTATTGTTGTCTTTTTCGTTGTTTAAAATTTCTTCAAGTTTTTCCTTATTATCTAGATAGTTTTTCTACAGATAATATCGGCATCTTGCCTCCACCATGATTTCCCATCGATAACAAATGGTCTCCTAGACATTACAATTAACAACAGCGTAAAATGTTTATTTGTTCTAAATTTTCACAAAACAAGAACAGATTAAAAAGTGTGGAAACAGTGGGATGAGTTTTTGGTCTCACTGGGATGGGTTCTTTATCCCACTGTCAGTTTTATTAGCCCACTGGGATAGGTTTATAAGCCAACTGGGATAGGTTTATTAGCCCACTGGGATAGGTTCCTTATCCTACTGGGATAGGTTCCTTACCCTACTGGGATAGGTTCCTTATCCTACTGGGATAGGTTCCTCATCCTACAGGGATAGGTTCATTATCCTACTGGGAGGGATAGATTCATTATCCTACTGGGATGAGTTTCTTATTCTACTGAGACAAGTGCAATGTCCCACTGGGATAGGTTCCTTATCCTTCTGTGACAGATTCATTAGAACACTGGGATAGGTTGATTATCCTACTGGGATAGGTTGATTATCCTACTGGGATAGGTTCATTATGCTACTGGGATAGGTTCATTATCCTACTGGGATAGATTGCTCATCCTACTGAGATAAGTGTCTTGTCCCACTGGGATAGGTTCCTTATCCCACTGGGATAGGTTCCATTTCCTACTGGGATAGGTTCCTTATTCTACTGGGAAAAGTTCCTTATCCTACTGGGATAAGTTCCTTATGCTACTGGGATAAGTTCGTTGTCCCACTGCAAACAAAGAAACACAGAAGGTGAGAATTTAGTCACACCTACCAATTGAATACATTCTGTTTATACCAAAACCACATGGTACAGACCAGGGACAACATGATAGCAGGCGGTGAAGTTCAACAATAGATGAGAAGTATACGCAAATGGAAATTAATCGGCATTCGTTGATTGAAAACAGATATCACTTGATATCGATACTTTTCAGTTCATTGATTGTCGTCTCTTATCACAGAAAATGCCAAATTATTTACAACAGAAAAGTGAGTGGCTGGATTCACCATATTCCTAAATAGTGATTGGTCAAACCAGTTGTTCTTTAAACCACATTTCAAACCTGATGGATAACGTAGAAAGTCCATCAGGCATAGTTCCTTTGTCCCTGATGTCAGTAGTTTGAATATAATTTCTTTACAAAAACTTCCTTTTTGTAAAATTTTGCTTAGAATTTCATGTATAGTTTGTCAAACGTATATCGCAGTTGTAACATTGCAGTACCCTAATATTAACACGGATCAAATGTTTTGTTTATCCTCCTTCTGTGCAAACTATTGAGCATGTGATCTATAGAATTGCTCTCAAGATTCAAGAAATGCAGCAATCTAGAGGGTGCTCTTTACTAATAATGCTGGTTTTGTTTAGTTATAGAACAAAATGATAGAGGGCAGCAAGTCTGATTTCTGTCAGATGAAATTTCTTAGTTTTAGTTCTAGATGTGAAGATAAATTCAATACAATAACACAGCCTACATATCTGACGTCAGGTGTGAAGATAAGTTCAATACAATAACACAGCATACATATCCTACGACAATTTGTAGGTGCATTGTTCTGTGAGGTATGAAATTTATTTGTCGTTCGCGTATTTCCTGACAAGAACTAAGAAAATGATTTGTTAAAAGTTTCCTGAAGAAAGTCAATGTGTAGAGAAGCTTTAAATAATGCACAGGTTTTCATATTTGCTATGTTGCCCAATTGCCTTCTGCTGAAGTGAAATAAATGAACACTGACTGACTACCAAGGATATTATCAAATCAGTACTAGAGTATATTTGTAAAATTTCATATTTGCAACAGAAGTGTTGGCATCTGAAGTGTGGCTGTGACAATCTCTTGCAGTTTCCCACTACATATAAGAAAATCAATAACACTTTCTTCCAAAGATGGGTTGATGAGGCAATAAAAGGAGAGCTCAGAAACTGCACAATCCTCTCACAAAACAGGGACCATGATTCAGCTCAAGAAAAATAAGGAATAAGGCAATATCTTTGATCCACAAAAAAACAAAACACACATCTTTGATCCACACAACAACAAAGAACCACAAAAATCTCCCAGTATACAAAGAAGTCAAATGCAGAGCATAGAAAGATACAAGAAGTTCACAACATTAAAAAACCGAGATGCAAAAATGTAGCAATTGACGTACAAAGTCAATGTTATGCTAAGCTATGAACCACAAATTATCCGTTGACATTTCAAGCACAAACTATAATGATTTCCTCTTATCAACCATATGACTATCAATCCCTGAAATCCTAGAAACTAGGGTAGGTATTACTATCACCGGAGGGTAAATTAAGAACTTCCAGACGGGAAGTCAACTGCAAAGCTAGACCACCACGAGAACATTGGAAATGACAGTTTGTGTTCTCGTATCCTTTTCAGAGGAACTTCACCATCAAGAGAGAAGATTTATTTTGATGCTTCATGGAAAAATCGCCTGCATATAACACCAATCACACAGTAAGTTTACATCAGCAGAGATGTAGCTGTTTTTTGATCACACAGTATGACAAGTGAGAAGGAAAGTTGTCGTTTTCAATCACAGTCGTACAGAGGTCCCCGACCATAGTATCTGGTATGGGTGGAAGGGGGGGAGTTAAGATGTCATGTGATACTGGTGCATGGGTCCAAGGGGAAGAGATTCCCATCCCTTTTGAGAGAGTTTTGAGAAATGGAGATGCAAACGTTGCTATATTTTGTAACATTTGAGACAATGTTGAACTGAGAACTTTCACATTTATGTCGTCATGGAGGAGGAGTCCTGGAGGAGGAGGAGTTCTCCTCCCTCCTCCTACCATGGAGGAGGAGGAGTCCATGGAGGATGGAAATCCTCTCCTCTTTGAGAAATTTTTAACTGTTATGTATTCCTGGGGGGAGGGGTTTTGAGACCCTTGAAGAACCCTATATGTTTATGTGGATGCACCCCGGTTTGTACACCTTTTACTACCAAATGTGATACTAATTTGCAAGTTTTTGGCAATTTCTAACCACACGTATTAAGAGAGAATACTGTTTTGGGATTTCTGATCATTTCGCTAATCGAATTGAATCAAGACGAATAAATTTGGACGTTGCACTATGCAGTAATGAACCCTACAGTCCATTGAGGGTCATGTGAGATGCTCCCTACCATCCATGGAGGGTCATGTGAGATGCTCCCTACCATCCATGGAGGGTCATGTGAGATGCTCTGCAGTATTACTAATGCACTATTCAACCCCTCTGTCAGTTCTGATAGGAGTGTCAATTCTGATCAGAGTGTCAGATGCAACAGAAGGCCAACATCTCTGCTCGGTTTGATCATTTTCTTTTGAAAGCTGTTTAAAAGGCAATACTTTGAGCGATCCCAACAACCTCAATTTTCTCTCCAATGCTATAACTCTTACTTAAAATCTATTTCAAATTTGAAAGCGACGTCTAAATTTGTTCACTTCTGCGGATCCATTTCATCACTTTGGATATTTACTGTCCAACAATGTGTTATAGCTTCCCCAAGTGTATTCACAAACTCCTACTTGACTTTGCTGTTTCCTGCTATTATAAAACCAGTGCCTGGATCTAACAGAGCCGGGCAACAGTCACAAACCTAAGAGGTCGTGAAAGGTCAACCTTTCAGATCAATGCAGAATCTGCCTCTATACACCTACATGAGGACACCTGAATTCAAGCTAAAAGAGTCACTCGATAGCCTGGACAATGTAGATTCCAGGGCTCTAAAGGCCCCTGGATTGATCCATTCAAGGTCACGACTAGTTCCGAGGCTGGGTAATGCAGTGACATTTATTAAACATGTTCGGTCAACCTTCCTCTGAGCACAGCTGGTATTAATTGTATTTATACAACTCTAGCACACCCTCTAGATGCATTCATTTTGTAATCAATTAGCATACTAATGCATATGGATGCTATAGATGAATTCTTCCCCATTGAAGCAAATATCACACATTCCAAACTGAAACTGACGTAATGAAGACAGAATAAAAGAGATCAAAATGTAACAACCAAATTGTAAAATAAAAAAGCAGAAAATCATCTTACACAAACCCGAAATAGAGCAGAGCAAAGACTGCTGTTGTTACTAGTATCACAAGGAGAATGAGTATCGTCTTCTTGGCCACGCTGACAGATTTCCTATTACTTGTCCCTCCGCCACCTGGAACAACTGTACCATCATCTACAAGGAAGCAATCAGACAAGATGTGACTACTATAGGACATCTATTAATTCCAAACTCTGCAGACTATACAAGCCTCAACAGTTCTACTAGCTTTTCACTTATCTAGCTAGAGCATTGTCTGTACATGTATAAGGCATATTCCTACGAGCATGCAAATTAGTAGAAAATGAACACGATTGAACAAACGTCTTTAATCTGTTGTTATCGAATCCAAATCAACTAGAAATATTTCTGATCAAGTGTTTGCATGCTCTTTGACCTACAGCCTTAGGTTATGAATATGCAAATAATGACATACTATAATAATCTATTAGACAAAAGAAGATATTTTGTTTTGTAAAACTAATTCAAATAAAAGTAGTTTTTGTTGTGTTCACCCTCCATGCAGGGTGAAAACGTAAGTTAATCTTGCTCTTAAAAAAGGCCTCCACCCCATTTCATCCTAAAAGGTATCCTCTCTCCTAAAAAAGTCCACCCCTCCCCCTTGAAAGTGTCCCATCCCTTTAAAAAATTTTCCAACTCCTTGATAATTCCAACAAATGACTTGCTTATAATCTAACAGTTGGTCAGTCACTCCATTATAAGAATAAAATGCTAACATCAATTAATATAATTTAACTTCCCGGCCTGATAATCTAAACCATATTCAAACAGAGCAGTCTCCAGCACATGCAATTATGTTATTACATTAGGAGGAGTCTGATAACATCATTCCCAGGGTAAACAGAAAAATAGAGGGCAGACTTCCACTTTCAATCCTATTCTAACAAAGTTGACAACATTTGTCATCTTCTGTACAGTGTCAGAATATGTCCTACTAATGCAAATAGAAAATTAGAGGGCGTGCTTCCAGTTTCAATCCTATACTAATATCGTTCACCACATTGTTCATCTCCTGCACATCGAATCATTGCGATGCATTCTTCTGGAAATTTCACATAGTTGTAACATTTTGATTCACCTAGCATACATCCTACCACAGTGCAAGAAGGAGCCTAGAGGACAACTTTCTCAATTTCAATTGTATTTGGTTGTTCATATTGCCACATTTTATTAACTTTCAAGTCACATAATACAAGATTCTGCCATAACGCAATCAGAAATACAGAACGCATACTTCCACTCTGATTTACAACCTCCCATGGACAACAAGCAATTTTTAGCAAAGTTCTTTACTTTTCGTTGCAGACTTGTTTCTTTGAGCACAAAACCTTCATGATGTATCTACCTTTGTACAGACCAGACATGCAGGCAGTAGAGCATCCACGTACAAAATTTGTGAGCGATATAACCTACCGTTTGAGCTGGTCCTGAAGGAGACTGTCATAGAGGGTTGTCCATCGACATGCGTTGGCTCTCGTTGTATGTTCAACGTAGAGGCTGAGATGGAAACGTTGTACCAGCGATTGGGCTTCAGGCTTGACAACACTTTCATCTGTCCAAACTGGACCGTCTCCATGGTCACGAATTGCTCTTGACCTGCTTCCCAATATTTGATGAGGTATGCATCGATGGATTTGTAAAAGACTAAAGGCTCGTCCCAGGTGACAATGGCGCTGGTATTGGTTATGCTCTTTATCGTGACGTTTTGCGGCTTGGAGGGACCTTAAACCCAGAGGCGAATAAAAAAGAAAGGAAAAATGCAATGATATACCAAATAAATTGTTTACCTACAAAGTGTAAATAACATAAATTTCCATTTCAGTTTTGTTTACACATTTAATCGAGCACCACTTAAAGTAAACAGTACAAAATGAGTCAATACATCAACTCTGTCGGACCCATTATTTTATCTCAAAGATTTGTTTCCAAAGAAGAAAATACACATCATCTAAGACTTATTTTGCAAAAATAATGATCGGCGATTGTTGTACAATATTTACGAAAGTGTTTTAAGCCTTTTTCCTGAGCCATATATGTGGTCTCCTTCAGGAGATGATCTTTAACATTGCTAAAAATAGAAAGAAGCAAAACAATAACAGTAGGACAACAGCAGCACACCAATTCTTATCACTTACCATTGCAGCATTCAGCTATTTTTAATAAAATTAATGAGTTAATTTATTAAAACTTACCGGCTACATCAGTGGTCACGCTGATCTCAGTAGAATTCTTGCTTTCACCTATACTAGTCAGGGCTGTAACTTGGACATAGTATATCGTATATGGTTCTGGAAAGTAAATTATTAACAATGTTTAAAACTCATTTATTGAATTTGGTTCACCAACTTGATACTGAGTTTTTCTTCTCATAAAAATTAAACATTAAACAATTTCCTTTTTTCCCCTACTGTATAAAACATTCTTAATTTAATAAGTATTGTGTACCCAACAGAGGAATAATAGTTTTGACTTAAGTTTTTAACAATATCATGAATAATATCAGCATTTCTTAGTGACAATAAGTAGGAAGTATTAAGGCTTTTTCTGTAGAAACTGTAAGGTCGAAATTTGTAATGTATAACAAGTGTATCGATATTTAGTTCTTTGGCCCAGCCTTGATCATGTCACACAGTTCATCAGGTATAGAGTCTGGAAGCTTGGATAAGCCTTTTTTTAAACATAAAGATTGATCTACTTTTTATATCATGAAGAAAACATTAGGTCCATGAAGGGAGATTTGAACAAGTATATCTGTTATACTGAGACCAGTCTGTCTAAATTTTTTAAGGACCTACAAAATTTCATATTTTTCCTACTTCTTCTTCTTTCTTATTATACTTCCTTCTTCCAAAAATCCAAACAAAGTCCATCAACGGCATAAGCTGGTTTAATATTGCATACATGTTAAGAGTGAATAAGTATAGAGAGATTAGGTGGATGTGGTTATTTTCTAATCTGTTCTCCTTCTTAGATCAACACTTTTGTAGTTCTACCAACCTCGTCTTGTGAATGCATACACTATTTGCGTGGCATCGTGCCTCTTCCACTGGGATTCCCCTTCTCTTCGGATATATACCCTGTAGCTGTCAATATGACCGTTCGGTTCTTCTGGAAAGTCCCACAAAACCACAAACTGAGTGGCTTGGAAAGCAAACAGCCTTAGATTTACTGGCTCACTTGGTACTGAAAAGTTTCAAAAAAATAGAAAAAGGTTGGTCATGCGATTAAAGTAAATGTCTACGAGAAAGTTGGAGAAACTGGATGTATCTATCAGCGAAGATTAGAAGCTAGAAATTTTATCATTCCTGAAATATGAAGTTAATACTTATAATATCAAAAGCAATATGGTTTTCATGATTTCAGCTGTGTGTCTCTGGGTGTGTACTTTGTAGTTCCAGGCAGAGTTTTGAACGAGTCAACTCATTTTACTCTCGAGTCGACTCATTTTACTCTCGATTCGACTCATTTTACTCTCGATTCGACTCATTTTACTCTCGATTCGACTCATTTTAC
>JAAAKB020230123.1:0-19885 GCA_010014835.2 Apostichopus leukothele | reverse complement strand
GAATGGAACATTCCATCTTTCAACTCATGAAATATTTGCACTATTGCACTCATAACCATTCATTATTTGTATAATAATTCCTCTCGCTCAATAAAGGAATTTTTTAGTGAAAACTGGAATCTCGTCCTTTCGATCACACTATTTCTTTGTCTTACTTTCGCCCTAAGCCTTGCCCTACGATGAATTTTAGTTTCTGTGATAGAGTGCTTGAAATGTTGGCCCGTCCTGCCAGAAAATTCAAATCTAACACTGACTTACGTCGAGACGTGACGTCAGTGCGGCACATTGGTTAGAATTGATCAGATCTCACTCTAAGCTTGGCCTTGATACAATACACAGGAATGTGTACAGACTTTGCGTATGGATGTGATTCAAAAAATCACTCAAATAACAAATATGTGAACAACACATTATGAAGAAAACCGAGTAAAGGAATTCTGGAACGTTTTAACTCTTCAAAAGATTGCTAACTTGCAACTTACCAAGAAATTCCCATCTTAATCACTATTTTACTTTCAGAACTGTCTTCTCTACTGTGTAGCTTGCTAATGATTCGTCCCTGAAGCCCCCAAAACGAAGTGCCGCGATGACGTCACAGCGCTCATCGTTCTCCATCGTTCAAAATATATTAGATTAAGGTTGGGGCAAGGTTCAAAAATCCCCTCATTAGGACTGTGGCGATGAAAAATTATGGAGTTTTTTTCATATACCCAATAGACTGCCACTAAACAATTCCTTTAAGGTGCATGTAACTGATAACTTATCCATGGATTTAAAAGACCACTCCCTTTCTTATATGCATATAGTTCTGGGAGAGGTGCTCATAAACACCTTGTGAATCTAGCACAACAAATTTAGGGTTCAGTCGGTGTCAATTACATACTAGCTGAACTTTGAAATACAAACACATCCTTTCAGTCACATAGCTTTTATATGTCTTACAGTATTTGCATAAATCACTTTGTCAGAAAAATTCACTGGTTCAGTTTCCATTGCCTTAAGATACATGTTTTACTTGTTGTATATTTACTAAGTTCACATGGCATCCCTTAGCTTTATGTACAGGAATTCCTTTTTTCATTGGACTACACTTTCACCTGGAAATAACCTTGGTAACTACCTTGATATGATAACAATAACATGAAAGTTAAATATCTATGGTGATTGCAAATGATAAGAGAAATTTAATGGCATAATATGAGCACTAATTCAAAGGGCAGACTAGCTATAATGACTTACTAGGCAATTTCAACTTATCACACAAGGCTCATCTGCCACAATTATTGGACTGCAAAATTTAGTATGCAAAACATTACATTGCTCACAAAGCAACAGGAAACTGGATACTTACATGTTCTGAAGTAAACATGCAATGAATTCCAATTTTTGGAAGGATAGATGATATTAGGTTAAGTGTCTGTAGCAACTTCTTGTAGTATTTATAAAACTTTAGATCAACATTTTGCCTTTCTTTAAACAGTATTTTTTAAATTTCTATTGGCAGTGTCTCCAATCGTTGACCACATCATTAGCAGATGTAGGCCCATCTCTGGTGCAGCCTATCTGCTTGTTCTCAATATTTCCAACTTTGCATCACACTACCCAACATGAGATCAAATTGTGTGTGTCACCTGGGTTCTGTGTAACCATGGTGATTAATAATATTGGTGTCATTACATGTCATCACCTTGTATGACTGTTTTAGCAAGATGTCAGTTGGAAAACCTGGATTTCCCTTGAGGATGTTTTAGAGCCAAAGTGAATACTTTGAAAGGTCTGACAGTTACTGAATGTACTTTTAATTAATTCATTAGTCCTACCAGTGACCTCAAAGAAAATGGTGTTAGTTTCCTAAGTATATGTTTAATTATTCCTATTAATTTCAATAACAGTTTAACTTGAGACCAGTGCTTGACTATGCCAGGGTTGTGTGGTGTCTACTCCCATACTTCCTGTATAAGTAAAGCTGCAAATCTTCAGCTGGTCTGGTTTAATGCAGAGACACAGATTTTTAACTACTTCAACTTGTCTTAATGATACAAAAAGGAAAGGTTTCTTCAGTTTTGGTAGGTAAAACATTTGACATTTAAATGCAGTCATCACTGCTAGTAACTTCACATTAACTTGTTGTTATTGGAGAAATAGCACTTCATCTTCTTCACATTTCTGTCCTCTCAAACATCAAACAATATCCTCAATCTTTTCTTATAATGTTGCAAGAATGGGGAACAAAATAAAAATACAAATAGCAAACTCACTACTTTGGGGAGTTTCACTTCTGCTACAAGGAATTCTGGGTAGCCTGTCTTAGGTTCTTGTATGATGACACACTCAGGTTCTTCAGGTGTCTTGCCCGCCCCTCTGAGGGGCGCAGAGGATACCTCACCGGGTAGCTCAGATATCAGAGACTTTGTCTGCCCTTCATCTACAGCAGCTGCTGCCTCTTGGCTCATTTCCAGGATTCTTGGTTTGGATTTGGCTCGAATATGATGTTCATGAAGATTTCCAAGACATTTTCGGTTCTTAAGTTGCGTCCAGTCTGGTGGTTAAGGGTTTATAAATTTGAGTGAACGAACCTTTCAATTTCAATAACACTGTACCTTTTTGGAATAAACCAACAGTGTCAGAGAGAAATTTAAGCACAAGCATGACATCACGCATACCCACTTTCTGGCAACAATAACAACGGACATAGACAATCTAACCACCAATCCACCATGACACCTTCACCACCAAGATATATCCTTAAGAAGAAATTAAACTTCAGGAATGCTCCTTTAAGGCTTCTGGATGGTTGCTGTATGTAGCAAACTTTCATCTGATAGCAAGTAAGATGTGAGTTCAGTATTAACAGATATTGGCAGAATTAAACAACTTTGACATCACAGCTACCAAATTGACTGATCTAGAAGTCTCATATCTAACACTGTTGTGATATACTTGTTATTTTCATATCCAATCACATGTTACATGAACAGCTAATGCACTGCTTTATCTCTTTTATTTGTTGGGCAAACAACCTCAGCTTTTGTCCCTTGACATGCCTGTTTTATTCTTTCATGCAATAAAGGTTCTTCCAAAGTGTGTTTCTCATACAGAAGCTCAGGCCCAATCATAATCTCATGATAATTCCCTACTCTTCTTGTCTCTTTGTTCACTGAGATCAACAACCACTAACTGATGTTCTTGCCAACAGAATAAAATGTCTAGAAAGGAATGATATATAATTAAATGTGAAACAAAGTCAACCAAACTGATCCTTTTTATTGCTGTGCACAACTGAAATTTCTTAAGTTTTACAGATTAGACACAGTTCATACTTCTATCAACATTGTGAATGAACAGCAGCTTATATCAAACCATGTCTTATCTAAAAGCTTTGGACATTAAAAAGAGCTACTAGAATAATTTGTTATTATAGTGTAACTTATGAAAAGGGTTTCCATCCAAAATGACTTCAGTCAATGTGGAATACTGCTGTTAAACTTAGTTCTTAGTTGATGTTCATGAAAAATTCACTTAAACCTGCAAACAAACTCAATTTTTGAAGGTATATTTATAGCAAATTTATATTATTAAACATGTTTTACAATTGCACAATAAAATATTAACTTCAGTTAAAATTAACAAAACACTTACTCCTCTCTAACATGATGCTGAACTTATTCTCCAGTCCCTCGTAGAGAACTGACATGAAGAATCCATGGAAGATGTTACTCTTGATAATCTTGGCCATAAACTCATCACTGATCATCACATCATAGGCAGTACAACCCTTACCAGCTGTAAAAAGACATTAAAAAATAGACAAGAATTTATCATCAACATCTAAAAGACATACTGTATATATGCATACTGTACCTCATACAACAACTACACAACAATAAAGTACTGAAACATATTTTTGTGCTAAACTATAACACTTAATGTAGGGTCAGTTTAGATGATCACAGAAGCAATTTCCAAATCTACAGAAAGCAGTTCAGATATACAATCATCTCAAATTGTATATTGTGGTATATTTTGGTAAAATACTATTTAATCTGGTTGAATTGCCTCCAAAAATGCAAAGATGTAAGGCAATGTTTGTACATGGAGCCCTAACCCCAACTGTTTTCATCATTCTCATATAAATCTGAAACTGTTATGCGATCTCTACAAATTGATTTTCTTTACCCTGATTTTATTTCTATCACATGGTGCAGTTGCACACATATTAGCTGTTTGGCAGGTTCTCTTGTTGCTTGCTGTAAAAGTGGGTCATACAAGAGAGGGCCAGGGTTTGCTTAAGAGATGACTTCCACAACAAGGATAACTCATCTCAAAATGACAGAGAGAAATAGAAAATAGTATCCAATGTAAAATTCAGTGACATTAACTTCTTATGTTAACATGATATCAAGAAGATATCAACTACTGATTTAATAAATTAATAACCACAAAATATGTTAAAGTAAGGTCATTCTTACTTCACCAAAGAGTATGTTTTCAATATAATTATAATATCAGAAGGTGACCAGATGTCCCCTATTCCCAAGGACAATCCCCGATTTCCTGTACCATCCCTCGATTAAAGTTGTCCCCAGTCCAAATGTTCCTGGATTTAATGTACTCTCCCTAGAAATGTATTAAGCTACTATTCCAAAGAAATGCAAAGGCAATGAGTTGGTATTGGTTGGGCTTTTAAGCACCTGAAAGTGAAGAAACTTTCATAGGTTTCCAAAATTTATCAAAGCAAGCTCTGAATAAAATTGTCTTATGTACTATTTGTAGTTTTCAAGTAAAAAGCAATAGTTTATAGAACATAAACTTCCATGAAAATTGTCAAGAGAGGAGTAATTAAATTAAGGAATAGCTTTCAAAAACTTTAACCAATAATCTATTCTCATGTTGCATCTGTTCTCCCCTCCATTGTTAGGTCTGACAAATTCTATAACTGCCCCTTGAAATTTCATGCTGGAAGGTAAGCTTACAACTGGCTCAATAAGCAATAAGCATATTCTTGGTTGCTCCCACCCAGAGCAATAATATGTAAGTAAAAATAAGTTAACCTGCAAAAAAGAAATGCTGAAATCCTTTCAAAAAACTTCTTCAGAGTAGTGTATGTTGGTCTGCCAGTTTTCTTTAAGGGCTTCTCATTTCTTTTCTTCAAGGCATTCTCATTTCAGCCTGACATGAAATATCCTGTAATGTCTCCTATGAAAAGTTTCATTGTCCCACAATTTTTTTTCCAGTTGGTAACACCAATACATCAAAAGGCCACACAAATTATTATGAAGATATCACTATGTAATAGATGCTAAATGCAAAGCAATGATGCATCCATTTCTCTATCAAAAGAGAAAGATAAAATTCTTGAAAAGCAGAAAACTTCCTTTCCTTTGAATGAGTCCTGATCAGGCAAAAAGGAGCTCAGCTTCAAAACATAAAGAAAATCAAACACTATGAGAAAGGCAAGAGATGTAAATTATGAGGGTGTATATGTTTGCCTCTGAGGGCATAATTATCTAATACTGTGCTGGGGCAAAGTGGATAAAGGCGGTGGCATATGATGCAATGAGGCTTAGCAATCGGGAGGTTCCGGGTTTGATACCCAACCGGGTCATAGTAAGGTGGGTTTTTCATACAAGAGCAATCTATGGTTTTCCAATCTGCAAATGACTTTCTAAATTGTAAAGATTCCAAATTTGAGTTAAAATGTTGAACTGGAAGCCGCCCAACGTGTAAGTTGTAATCCATAAGCCTTTGCAGGCTTCTCCCACAATTGTGGTCACTTATGCATCAATAAAATAACTGCTGATAAGTATCATTATTATTATCTGTCACAAACCAATTCATTTAAGGATGAATATTTCTTACATTTGTCAAGTTCAGCATGAGGTTCACCAATGCTCATTGGAATACGATAATCAGGTACTTCGTCATCTAGCAGTTGCACCAGCTCTTCTTCTGTAATATCTTTTGGTGATGGCATCTTTAAATTGAAAAGAAAAATGTGAACATTCCAAGAGAAAAGCATTTATAAATGAGTACTTTTAACTTGCATTATGCATTGGGTGGTAACTTTGCATCATTAAAATTTCTAACCAAGTCATGCAATATTCACACATAAATGGAAAATGCTAAGTTGAACTAAAAGATCAATATGATTACATAGATATAAATGTTCACAATAAGAATTTGATAGTGAGATATATTAAAGGATTATTCCAGTACAGACAAATTGTGTCACATGGATTTAATGTAAAGCTTTATTGACTCATTTGCTGATTTTGCAGTATATATCCAAATTTAATTTCTTTGCAATTTTTGGTGGACTAAAAATATATCTTAAAGTACATTCAAGTGGTTTAGCATTCCTCCAACATTCAAGCAAACAGAGAGGGCTCTACGATAGATAATTACTTATTGGAAGAGAGCCACAAGATGAAACAGGACACATTGTTATGTCTCGAAAAGTTTGGTGTTTGAAAGTTCTATATCTAATTGCAAAACTGTAAAGTTGCCTAATTTTCTCAGATTATTAAGTTTAGGTACAGTAGCAATTAAGATTTTAATTAATTACTCCTATTGTTTATTTAAAAACATGCTAAATCAGATGAAGTAATAATAAAACAAAGGTTCAAAGCAATATTCAAATATTTGACTTCATTAACATAAATACTTAACATTGGTGAGCACTACAGGATACTACCTACTTTTTCAAGGTTTTGAAAGGACTTGATACTTTCCAACATAAAACCCAAATTATCATCATTAACCTTCATTGAAGAAACACTATTGGAAAATGGAGGTCAACATTACCAAGCTATTTAGCAAGGTTTCACTCAGCCACTACTTGGAAACTGAAGAAGATCAGCATTTATGGAGAGTTTCCATGCTCTCTTTATGTGCAATTGAATTTCTTAATTTGCTTCATTTTTGTTAACCTTAATTGACATAAGTTTGCAAAGTTGCACAGAGAGCTACCAGAAACATTGCTACCTTGATATCAGTCTTGAAATATTAACAGATTCACCTACTGTACTGTTGTTGTTATGACAACTTTGACAAGGCACAATAAGGCAGCTACCTTGGCTGTCTTCAAATGATGTGAAGGCTTTGATACATGTAATGTATGCATGTGCATGTACATACATACATGCACATGCATACATTACAAAGGAAATAGAATTTTCCATACTCATTGCAGGAGAGTTGTCTAAATTGATCATTTCAATTATTACAGTATCAGTGATGTTTGAGTTTGTGTTCATGTGACTTCCTTTCACATAAATCTTTATCATTCCAATTCCATGTGCAACCTTGCTGAAAAGCCAATTAGGTAAAGTTCACGTTTGTATTTATATATCAATTTAAAGACAAAATTTACCTGAGAAGTTTTACAAATGTTAACAAATATTTTTTCTCCTTTATTGTCCTTCGTCTTTACGCAAACACCTGGTTCTGGTTTAACAATAGTGAAATGAAGTTTATCTTCAGTTTGATCAGGGAAAAGATTCATCTCTCCTGAACCAGGAGACTGAAAATAAGAAAAAGAAAAATCAATAACAATAGATTGTGTATTATGAAATACAATATGATTACACAAAAGTAATTGAAACATAGCTGAACTTGAAGATAAGTAACCTGTCTTTGTGTTCTGCCCAAGTGCATTTGCAACATTGCTGTCTCCCCAACCCTCACGCCCTCCCCAAAAAGTCACCCTGGATTTAAATAATATTGAAACAGATACAGTACAATGCTGATTTGCTCAAGCAACATAACTAAAGGCTAAAAGTCTTAAACCAGACTGGTTTATTCTGGTGACTACATTTTTCTGCTATATCTCTAACTCTCTGGTTCACATTCACTATTAAATGTACTGATGGAACTGCTCACAAAGATCCACTATGATATCTAGCCTTAATTAGAAGATCTAAGATTGATCAATGTAATGTGTGAAAAGTCAACATACTCACTGTAGGTTCAACATGGCTGGTGCATACAATGATTCAATTCACTGAGCAATTTTTGAGCATGCAGTAAAAAACTAGGCCTATGCCAGATGTGACAAGACACATCATGAATGTACATATTTCTTTCTGTTAAAAAAACCCACAACTTCTTCTCAAAAGAACCAAAATTTCTGTCAATCCTACAGATGATTGAAAACAAATAAAATCATAACAATCAACCACAATTCTTTTTCTTTAAAATTTCTAGCTAAAACATGTCAGGTTGTAAAAAACAGATAAAACTCTTATCCCATTACACCACCAAAACTACTGCCCAATTTTTATCAGTTTTATGGCCTAGGCCTACAATAGCCTAATTGTTATATTTAAAATAAAATAAATCCCTTCTGCCAGTTACAATTTGACAGTTTGTGATAAATTTGGTAATTATAAAGTATGGACTGACATAATCAACATTACACTTTTTTATTCCATTTGAAGTTAAAAAATGCCCAGTTTTTATTTTAAGAAACAGAAAAATGGAAGACAAATGAAGGGAAAAACGATGGAAAGGATTGCATCATTTGGCATCCAAGTCTTTCGAGATAAACACAAATTTCTCCAGTTCATGGTGCGAAGATGCACTTGAATTGTTTCTGAGACTATCACATAATATTAAACATTATTTTGATCACAAAATGTTATGACTTGAGACAATCTATGAATTTTGTGGGAACCTAACATCTCTGATACTGCAAAGGACTTTTCTACATGTTCTCTCCACATTGAGAGTTGCTAATGTAACATGTGCATTCATACCAAAGTAATTTCTCTGTTGCAACCTTGCGTAAAGTTTCGTGTTAAAACCTGCTAACTGGTAATCAATTGCACTGGTAATCAAAGTCACAAATTGCAATGCCATTTGTAAACAAACAAATTGACAAACTCTTACTTATGATTATGATGTAGGAAACTTCATAGAACACAAGTAATCAATTTTTGACAAATTGACTAAAAATAGGTGAAATAAAATTATTCAACACGTCAATAAGGTGATCAACCTTCCCAACTTCTTTGCCATTAGAATAATCAAGATTTAGCCATTTTCATGTAAGCCCTTCCGGCCAAATGCACTGGCTACACAGCTGTGGTTTCACCATAACAGTGTACTGGTAAAATTTTCAATTTGAAGGAATGAAATACTGTAAGTTACATGAGTGTAAGGCTAGGAAACTGTGCACAGTATCTGTAATTGGGTAGTGCAGTGTTCTAACTAGTACGAGACATTTTTAAGACTTAATGTAATATCTAAAAAGCCTTTATAATAATGGCAATATTACAACAGTGAAACAAGAAAACATCAATTTTGGTGGAATATTCCACCCATTTAGGGGAATTATACTGTAAACTTCAACACATGCTTCGAGCAGTTTCACTCCCAACATGTTACAAGTATGATTATTTACATTTTTTGCGGTATAACTCTTGATGAAATCACATAGCGGAATGATATAACTAAATTTCTGACAAAATCAGCGAGATCGTCATCATTAATGCCCTTACTATTGCGAATTTACGGTATATCATCGTGCAAATAGTACCTGTACGGGTTGACATAGCCTAGCCTTTAAAGTTTAAGTAGCCTACTGGCTACAGTAGCTTAAGATTCATAAACAAATACACCATTGTTTTCTCACATTCAAAAGCAACTGCTGAAGAAAAGAATCTTCCTCTGCATGAAGCAAAGTTTTATCAGTCATTCTCGACTTCAAACACAACGCTCGTCAAGGTGCAAAATGAAATTTACTAACTAGCGGACAAATTAACGGATGTCAGAGTGTCACAACAGTAACCTAGGTAGAATACGACAAAATCATTACTCCATCCTTGGCTGCCGCGAAACTTCAGCCATCATCAATGAAATTATCGAACGCCGAGATTATATGATTAAATGTGTATACAATAGATATTATCATTTCCTTGCAATGAAAGGTAAATAGGGAGTTAGATGTTCTTAAAAAATACAATATACACATATCAGTTGAGTTCCTTTCAGTGAACCGGTCACTAGAATTGGTCTCATCTCGTTGTGAGTGACGACGGTTTGAATAGAAGTTAGTTGCTTTTTGACATTTGTTCATGGGTGACCATCCTGACCGTATATGGGGGCAATACTGCTGAACAATCCACTGATTTGAACTGCGCCATATCGGTGGTTGCAACTCCCCATCATGATGATTTAGATTTTAACCTAGAAGTTAAAGTTGACTAGTGCTGTCACAAAGTCATCATAACTCGAATTGCAGAACAGTAATGAACGTTCAACGTACTTACAATATTTTTGGACGAAACCAACACAATTAACTGCTGGGGGGTAGGGTTCAATATATCCCCCACCAGGCCACCACACACATCCTCACCCACCCCCATCCCATTTTGTGACAGAAATAAGCTACACTTGGGCGTGACCACAAGCGGAAATTCACACCACAGAACATTGACCAGAATAGCTACACCTCCCCTCCTCTCCCCTCTCCCTCTAGCCCTCAATACAGAACCTGTAGGGGCTTCTGAACTAGGACGGTCATATTTCAGACCAATTAGCACTTGCAAGTTCTATCACCATGATTACCAAATTAGGCGTCAGTGCACCATGATATTTGTATAAACAGCCAGTATCTTTTCAGAGATTTCTCTGACGTCACCCAATGAAAATGAACAACAATGTCACGTGATTTAGAGGAACCAATGATATATGTTGTCATGTACACAATCTTTTAGAATTCCACCTAGGCCTATCTACGGATGCAAGTTCCACAGAGTACGGTACTATACTGTGTGTAGCCTACGCTAACGTTAGTGCTTTAGTTAAGTTGAACCTGTGTACGAAAACACATATGCGGTCTAATGCCGTACTAATTTCACACAGAAATCTGCAATCAAGCGAACGTAACTTAATCCGAACTGTGGAAATCGAATTTAGCCAATCTGAAGGAAAAGGCCTTCCACTTAAAAAAGAACAAGACATTTTGCTTGTCCGTGATTCCTTTAACAAATCGAAAGATGTATCACCGTGACACCAGGTAACTACAGTGTTGCCTTTTGGCCTTAGTTAGCCTACAGCCTACAGTAGCCTAAGCTAGACATACAGTAGCCTAACGTTAACCTTGGACTGAAACTAGTAAAGGTGACTTGTTTTAAGTTGTTGTAGCCTTCGCCTGTTACTGTGTTAGGACTTGTGGAAGTATTACTGAAATCTAGAACGCAGGGTCTACTATCACAAACCATTCTGCAGTGACATAATGTTATGCCTAAATTTAGGACCACAGATGTCAAATATGTTGACTAGGCCTAGTGTAGGCCTACATTAGTACATAGCCTACCATTATTATTTATAACTTCAGCCAAGTTAAGGCTAGTATAGATCAAAGGAAAAGGTAAGTTTTTTAACTTTGCAAACTGATCAAAGCATCCATGAAATCATAGTTGAAGGATAACACTAAACCATAGAGAACAATCAGGGAGGGTTCATTTCCCTTGACGTTTAAAATTACATTTATTCCCTAAGCATCACAAAGTTACTTTACACCAGGCTATAGTTCTCTGATCGGCTTAGGCCTATATAAGGATAAAGTATTGCATCATTTTCACCTGGTAAGCTAAATCTAGCATTCCTCATAAGAAAATATAAGGAATAACCTCTACAGCTTTGATTCTAAGATTTATCCGAACATGTCGATGTGTGGATGCCTACAGTATTACTGTAGTTTGTCAAAGTTGACAAACTGGTTGGAAATTGTTGGAAAGCATCCAAAACAGCGGGTTGAAAAGGTGGGTTTTGCACAGAGTTGCGGTTATGCAATATACTTTAAAACATTAACAGCGGCAGCGAGTAGACGATACCTTGGAGAAAGTATCGTCAGATATCTCTTATCCTCCTGTGAAAACTTTCACCGTTGTATGTGTTTAAATTAAGTGCAGATGTTCTCTACATTGTTGTTCATTTTTCTATTTTGTGTCACGTTTTTCTTTTTGTTCCTTCCTGACTGTAAGCCCGCAAAAAATTCCCCTATGAATGTCATTTAGTAAGCACACCTAAGCCATTCAATTGTTATATCTGTTGTACCTGTTGATGTTAAAACATTTTGGCCATCTGCCAAAGTTCCAAAGTACTTGAACCCCTTCGGAGCAAAAATATTATGTTAATTTGCAAGTGGTATGCAAGAGAAAGTGACAATCAGGTTTTGATGGACAAGGATCAAACCAGCTGCATGACCTACATTTGTTAGTGGCTCAAGTAGACACCCCGCAACCTAGATTACCAAGGCAGTCATTGACGCACAACTTTAGCTGTGGGAACAAAGTATTTTGTGCTATACAATGATCACAAATTCATTAACAAACATTTCCAGGGCAATATTCATGTTTGTGGAAAGAAACTTTAATTCAGTTATTACATCAACGGTAGGAAGGTGAAAGCCAAAACTGGTCAACTTCAACCTTGAAGTTAGATGTTCATTCAGTATGAAACATTCAGCTTTGGTTTGTGGCACAACTGGTTGAAAGCTTATGAGGTTTCAAAAGTTTTTTTAAATGACAATGGTGATTAAAGTCAGAAATAACAATGTTTGTGCACGAGGGACCGAATTTGATTAAAATGACTTAACTGTAGATTAGCTACGTTGATCAAGTGCTAAAATAATATTCATGTTCATTCTTAAAGGCATAAATTAAAGTTCCAAACTGTTTTTCAAAACTTGGAAAAAATATCAAAAATTAGGTCAAAATTCTGTCCCACGCATTTTTATACACAGAAGTTTTCAGATGGTAAAAATGCAGTGATATATTGAAACTCTCCAAAGTACCAACTAATTATACCCCTAATACCTACAACTTACATAAAAGAAAAAAAGTAGGTGGTGGAGGGGGAAGGAGGGTGGATAGCATTGAGAAATTTTTGCGAGGGACACAATTTAGGTGCGTGGGACGGAATTTCCTACAACAGTTTCATGTGTCGATTTAGCAAGGGATTGCCAGATGACCAAACCAGACTTTGCTGAAACTAAGTTCAATTATACACATAATGTAGTCACATAAACATTTAGCTCTCTATTTATAAACCAAATTTGTTGAGATATTGCAGCCCTCCTGATCCATTTTCAGATATTTCACTAAAATGTTGTCATTGTGGTTCTTCCCAATTTTGGGCACTACTAACTTTACACTGCAATAAATTACATAGCTCAGAATTATTTGGTTGGGTTATTCATTGCCAAGCATTCAGAAACTAATGTCAAACCAGGAACAACTATATCAGTTTTAAAGCTGAATTCACCTAAAACAAATTTCACTTCAAAAAATATTTGTTGGGAAATTTTGAGACATGTGGTCATACAGTATCTCAAACCAGGAACAGTATTTTATTCTGGCCATAGAGCTATTACCAAGATCAATGATCGCTGATGAATGAATTTGCAAATAATGGAACCACTAAACTTAAAAGTTGGCCTACTGTAGGTCTAAGGTGTACGTAAACAATGAATTGGAATTCGCGTAACTGGACAAACTTGTCCTAAGAAGGAAAACTGGCGGCAGACAAATAATTTATATTGTATTTTAAAGAATCTTGGTTAAGTAAATAAAGGTAAATAAATGTAATAAGTGAAGACCACATGTCAAAAGTAGTTATGCGATTTTCTTATATTTTTTAATTTTTGTCGCCCTCGCAATTTTGCTTTTGAGGGCTTTTTTAGCGCTCACGAGGGCGAATCGCCCGTCCCCCCTGTGTATTTCCCACGCTGTAACCTACATTACTACAAACAAGTAGAATTACACAAAAAGCATATATATGGCTGTGGATTGTATGTATTTGTAATTAAAGAAGCAGAGAAAGAAAGAGAAAAAAGGTAAAGCAACAAAGAACAACAACCTGTAAATTAGTCATCATAAAATATTACACTAAAAAAAAAACAATCCCATCCATGTCCCGGATGTGGCACTAGTAGGGGTGGGGGCTCACTCCCTCTCTAGACCCGCTCGTCTGTCTGTCCGATCTGGTCACATCATGGCTTGGTGGGGAGGGGGCATCTTACAACCAAAACGTGAGTCACGCCGACCCAAACCCAAAGAACCTGTTTAGAAATTGTGGAGTAATTTCTAGTGATGATGGTCCCGACAACTATTGACGGCTGAGGGCTATCAAGTGAGTGGCCTAACTTAAGTATCAAATATAACCAAATACCATGGGATCAATGCCAACTACAATATGAGAAAAAGTTACAATAAGTACAGTCTAATCATTAAGTCCAAAAATAAATGAAATATGTTTCCAATAAGAAGCATGGAAGTAAATAAAGCTCACATCTAGCCGATGTGGTAGACAATGATGGACAACATGAATGCAGTAACTCTCAACTTTACAGTAGGTCCTAATTGCCCTAAACCCAATTACTAGCATGTTCCTAATAGACAACTTAATGCATAAATACTAAAATAATATAACACCATATATACCCTATATATTAAGACTCATAAACATAGCATACTGTAGGTACCACCAAACAGTTGCAAAACTGGATATGTACAGTACAGTAGTTTGTTATTGTCAAGTATTCAAATTCTGTTGTATTCACATACAGTCTTCATAATTAAGCTTCAAAATTAGCTTCATATTTTGATTTCAGTTGAGGTGATACAGTAGGTAGTACAGGTAAGAAACACTTTATGGAAATTGGATATATAAAAAACAAATGAATGATCTATGTAAACAGCCTCCAGTTGTTGAGCAGCTGTCATCTAAGGTGGGTTCTTCTCGTAATTTATGATGACAGGGAGTAATTTAGTAGGCATTTTCGAAGGCTATGAACTTTGTCTTTCACTTAAAAAATACTATGGTTTCAATATTCAATACCCAGTGCCTAATACCCACTATATACAGTACATGTGCAATTGTGGGTACACTGCACTGTATACTGTATTCATATTATATTTTGGGACAAAGGTGTGCAAGAAAATCCACAACAATGCAGCAGGTCTTGTTGTGGGTCTATGTCAGGTTCAATTTGTACTAACGTTTGATACTTTGTGTTTTTCTGTGAATGCCTTTCAAAGTGTGGAATTTCCTCTTTTTTATATAGTTTGACCTTGGGGATGGAACAAATTGATATTTTATCTTTCAAGTAGCTTTTTGATTTGATTATTAGAGGCTTTTTGTTACTAAAATTCCCATAGCAAGGGTTTGCATTTGGGTATGTGATAGGATATTTCATGCATGTATGAGTATGAGAAAACTGCGATCTTATAACCGTGCGGTTATAATTATCACTTTACTGCAATGCTTTTGCCAATACACATGATGGTTTTGCTAAATACAAAGTAGAAGATGATGCGACCGAATTTTCTCGAGGATTGTACACTGATTTAGTTGACAGAACCAATGTTGTTCTTTTTGAATCTGAGGATTATTTATTCATACTCATAGATAAATCATTCTTCATGGCTCAGAATCCTGTCAGATGAGCACTATTGCAGTATGCTGGAAGTACTGTACATACCAAAAAACCAAACCAACTAATTCCTTGTTTCCAGGTACAGTTTATAAAGCCTGAGAGTTGAGTTGTAGCAGACTAGCAGGTAGAAAGATTAAATTGAAAAGACTGTCAAGAGTTGCTCACATGTACTGGCACTTAAGAATTTTATTGTGCAGAGAATCATTCCCAGTGTTTCTTGAACACTTTGTTTTGAATTTCAGGAATATTTGATAACAGACAAAAGTTGTGCCTTAAAATGTTTATATTCCTACTTTCAAAAAGAGTCAATTAACAGAGTAAATTAAAAACAAAAGGAAAGAGAATTGTCCCTTGAAAAATTTCAGAGGCTCATAAGTCAAACCTGGAGTTTTTTAGTCTAACAGGCATACAATCAGGTGAGCTCCTCATAAGCAATTTAACAAAACTCAACAGTGAAACAGATATTTTTATGGCTTTACTTATTAGAGTTAATTACAATTCATTACAATCTTTTTGGGCCCAAAGTGGAAATTCCATACATCATATTTTAATGAAGAACATCTTGAAACCAAAAGAGCTATAGAAATATAACTAGCACTTCAACTTTCCATTCTTTTGGAATATGATATATCAAGGCTAAAATTCTACCTAACATCATCCTATAAAACGAGAGACTTCAAATTGATGGAAAATTTCTGATTGATTACATTTCAAGACCAGAGTTTGAATTATTATTTAATCCACCAAGAATTATTTATTGATATGTCTACCTGCCTACTGTAGTTTACAGCTCTAGTTACTCACATTTAGATAATTTCTATTTGAAAAGATTGGTTGTGTTAAAAGTTGATGTTAAATGTTAACAAGGTAAATGTAGAGTTAAAGATTAACCTGTATTGCATAATTTGACATTTAGATTCTTTGCTGCAATCTGCAAGTGAGCAGCTGAGTCCACTTTATAACAACAAAGATGGTGGAATTATTTTTTGATTTTCTAAATTTGATTCTGTTCCTCGTGAGATGTTGTTATTATGCAATATCTTCAGAAATGTTTCACAGCAGATACAGAGCAGTACTTTTTTGTATCAAGTCATACATTAACATGACAGTTATTTGTGAAGGACTTGCATTCATGAACAATGACATGTTTTCTTAGTGTGAAGATTGGCTTTATATAACAGGTCTTGTATGTTCAGAGAAATTCAGAGTGTTGCATAGAAATGGTACAATTAATGCAAAACACATTAGTCACTTCCAATGTACAGTTAAAGTCAAATAATGGTGAAAAGGTACTAAGTGAAGATTTATTTGTGTTCAGTGGTCACCAATTATATTGAAATTTAGTTTCTACTTCCAATAGATTGTCACATGTCAATGATGTGATTGGCATGTAGTCAAAACAGAGATGATTGTACCAAGAGAGAGAGATGATTGTACCAAGAGAGGTTAAAATCATATTGTTGAGCAATATATTTGTTCTTAATGTATTCACAACTGGGTTATACTGTGATTGCTCTAAGGTTACTTTCACTTCTCTTGTATAACAGCATAGATTTCTAAAAACAAACATCAAAGTAAAGGCCAATCACTGCACATTTGAAACAATTAAAAGAAGGTATTATGAACACCAAAATTATTCAAACATGAGTCGGGCTCAGGTCCCTTGAAGCTCTGCTATCAAATACTTCCTGCACACCTCACCTGTCTTCACATGACCATTACACTCTTACTGTAACATTTTAAGAACAATTTTTTTGGAGGCCTTAATGCTTTTTACAAAGATGCCCAGACATTCTGGTTTGCTGCTCTCTTTGTCACTCCACCATTTTAGTCTGATTCCCACATCCCAACTTTACTATCATTAATAATTTAACAGCTTCATTGGTTAAAAGTATGTAGTGTTACTCAGTCAATTTATTTCTGGTACAATGCAGTAACTGCCGTAAAGGTTATGATGTGAAATCTTTGCTCTGCAGTCGCAACTGAATTTAGTTTCACTTTAGCTTACTAAAAAATTATGTCAATGACACAAACAAATCAATTATTTCATTTTCACAATTGTGTCTTGGTTCCTCTGACTGGGAGAGAGGAGAAAGCACAGAGAAAGCGCACAAGTTCAGAATCAATTGCAATATGTGTTTACCATCCAATATTACCTTTTATTTGTTTTCATTAGTGGTTTTAAATGTGATTAAGATTGTTTTGATAACCTTTTACTGTTGCAATCAGCATCAAACCAGCACTCTAGAATTGTCCCTAGGTAGTTATGATTTTCTCAGAAGAAAGAGAATAAATCTATATTTTTTCATATCCCTTATGTGCTGCAGCAGCGTTATTGATTGACACGCAAGCCCTGCAGTTATCTCCATGCCTTGCTATCTGTTGTAGATATTTGAACAGAGCTGATTGTGTTTCCTATGAAGTAGAGCCCTTTTGTACACTCCACTGCACTATATAATTGCTGATTACATCAGTTTTCATAAGATTCTTATTTCACTATACCACATGGTATTTTGATGCTACTTTTTCCAAATGTTCACAGATATGATTTAAGTGCTGCGGTACAATTATACATACCGGTTACAATTGTCTCAATATGCATGTCTAACATACTGTATGAGCCTAGAGTGGTTGTGTCGACAGTGGTTTCTTCTCTGTCTCTAATGAGCACATGAAATTTATTAGATCTGTGATAAGTACAATTTGACGTAATGAAACCTGCTGTAATTGACTGTATAGATCTTCATCATGTCTTGTGGTAGTACTGTGCAGTAGTACCGTATAGTAAGACAAGACTGGCAGAATAGAAACATGGTTAATGTAATAATGTTGTATTTGAGAATGAAAAACGTGGGCAATGTTAGTAACACTGTAAGAAAGCTTCCAACAAGATGCAACCCATGCATCATGTGTGTTGTACCTGAAGAAAGTCTTGCTCTGGTGACGGTATGTCTCGGTTTGAAAGTCATGTTCAGGGTCTGCCATTCGTGACAGTTTGGAATTCATAAAACTAAGGAATTATTATTAACAAAGCCAATGCTAGTATTTGGTAATGGCAAAAGCTTCCGTCTTTTTACTGAGAGAATTTAAGCAAAGTAAACAATTCTACCTTGAGTAGAAACCTTACAAAATAATGCAATAATTATTACTAAAAAAACATCAAATTCAGTCCAGCATATGAAAGAACACTTACTGTACATACAGTATAGTATCCATTTGAAACAAGATATTTTGCTTAGCTGTTTGGGGATGTTGTTGTTGATAGGTTCATAAAGACATTGGGGTCTGCTTCTCCTTTAATTAGTCATTTGCAATATTTTATCAGATCATTTGTAGTACTATCAAAATGTCCATATGCTGCAAACTCTAACCAGGGTATTTGCTGTGTGTGATGATTTACAATGCAACTCTGCTTCAAAGTGTTTACATCCCACAATATTAAAGCGTGTTAAACATTAGAACTGACAGCCAAGTGATTATGTCTGTCAGTCTGTGGTATAGAATCAGTAAGTGCTTAAGGTATTACTTAATTTAGGGATATGCTGCATTCTTGTGATTACAACCATTCATTGTACTCATCTTGACACTTCTCCTACTGTATTGCCAGTGCTTTCAAATAGTTATTCTGTAGTGCCAGTATTGTCTGTAAGTCTGTCTGTCTGATGAGTGTCAGAGAGCCATCAGAATTATTTGTTAGATTTGTAGTGCTCAGGTAATAGATGCAGATGTTTAGTAGCACCAAGGTATACATTAACTCCACTGATTACTATGATGGTCATCTAGTGGCGTAAGAATTCATTGCCTATGGGCAATTTATGATAATTATGACTGACTGGAAGTCTTTTGGGTTTCTTAAAATATGGTTTGTAGAAAGATACATAAATTCAGAGTTTATACATGGTCTACAGAAAGCGTGTTGAGTTAGAATTGCATATTCGCAAATTTCCTGATGAAACCTACCAAATATTGTTGATGATTGAGTGTATTCCGATAAAGCTTAATCAGCAGATCATCAATTTATCTTGTTCAGATAGTAAAGTTCTTGTTGCGTTAACAAGTTAAGATCAGGGACAGCTGATGTAAAGGAGACAACTGTTTAATATATTTGAAACTGTTTTCAAAATGTCTACTGATCATGTGATACTTACATAATATGCTAGCCATAAATCCCATAATGAACTTGGTCACATCTGTTCCGTCTCCTTTGTGGGTTCAAAGGGAACATTCATTATTTTCTCTGATTCTAATGTGAGTACATGTTGAAGAAGGGTATTGGGAAAATGACAGGAAAAAACTTGTACCTGGGCTATCCACACTACTGTGTGTTTTTGTAGTAAGTCAGCAGGATGACCAATTCTGATTGAGAGTAGGGTTGGGCGATATTTGCTTTTTAACGTCACGATAAATAGTTCAAAAATTATCGCGATATTTCGATAATTA
>JAAAKB020230012.1:0-11394 GCA_010014835.2 Apostichopus leukothele | reverse complement strand
TCAGCACTGCCTTGTAGTTATATCAACATCTCTGATGCAGTGGCAGGTAAATGAGTTACACTTTAAACTGCATAAAAGACTCACTAGTAAACGTGTCTGTGATATATGACACTGTTCTGAAGTCAGGCGATAAGCCTAATGTATTTCTCTAGCTTTTCACAAGGCCTTTGCACTTTTCCTGAATGTTTAACCAAAATCGACAGTGACAACATAAACGAATCCCTAGTGATGTTACTCACTTAGATATCATATCAATTGCAAATTTCATGAGCAACTTCAGACGAATTCCACACAAAAACAATTTTGATAACTGTCTCAACTTACAACGCTATCATGGCATTTACTTTGAGAGCTTTACGTGTTTCTCTGAATGTCACATGTCATCAATACCTTAAAAGCAATTCCGTCAAATTTATCCCTTAATCGGTACCTGTCATGCCCGTTGATTCGCCATTACCGAGGCTGTTCTATTTTCCATTCCCAAAGAGGATATGTCGAAACGTTTCTACTTATTAAACTGAAAGCTTTAAACCATCCCATTATCAAACCTTGAAAAACCATGACCGGCCCTACATTTTGTAAATTTGTGATATTAACTAATGATTGATATTTTGGAAATATATCGGTACCCAATACAGTTTAACGTACATGCATAACAAAATGCATTATAAATGTGTTTTACTTTTGGCGAGTAAATTTAATATCGCCGGGAAAAAAATATACATTTCCAATAGTAATAAGTGCAATACTGCATCCAACTGGAGCAACTTGGAAGCAATGATATGTGATATCTGCATATTCCATAAACCATTATAAGAGAGACACAACCCATGCCATCATCTGTTAGCTTATAGTTACATAAATCTATGTGAAGCACACCTCCCCCAAATAGCTAAGGACAATCTTGTTCTGTTTGGGAGATCTCCTGTAAGTGGTGTCATTTTGTAACATCTACTTTCTTTTTGTAGAATGTGAACAACCTTGACAATGTACTCATTGCCATCATTAGGTCCATGTTAAGCGGTTCAATATTTTTAAATTCGGCATTTGCAAAGCTGATCTTCATTACAGAAAATAAATATCGTAAATATGCGACTTGATGATGATGTCATATTTAGACTTGGTCAAGTCTTCTACCTTGTGTGTGTGTGTGTATGCAGGAACAATAGACCTATTTGTTTGGGCAGTTATGCGTGACATTTTATTTCTCTCACTGAGACCAATCATTCCTTTGGGGGTTGTGGCCCCCAAAATCAGTCGCTGTAAGATAATGTTATCTGTCATTTGGTGGATTGAAGGAATGTATTGACATATACATGTCCTATCAGGTACCTTGTGTTACATTTAGGAACTTATAAATGACCTATTATGACATATTGTGACATATAGGCATGGATTGTGGCTCTTTAGGACACAAAAATACATCTTAAGGTTGAGTTATACTAACAGCATTTGATATGAACCTAAACCAGGCTCCAATAGGAACGTTAAGTCTACTTTTGATATAGCGTTTTATTATGGAATGTTAGCAATCAGTCAAGCGGTTTTCTCCGTAATATTAAAATTAATAGATGACAAAGCTCAATGCATCATCATATTACTGCATTTGTTCGTTCATTGTGCATTTTGAAATATCCACAGAGGAAGAAGCTATGGAAATCAATGACAAGTTTTAAAGGCATTGAAGACTCGCCCCAAACCGCGTGCCGCCCTCGGAGAAAAAGTTAACTTTCCGTTGCTTGCAAGTGAAGTTTTCTTCTTGTAGCTACAAAATGCAGACAGTAATGAAACTTGATTTTATGTTATCTTTGATCTGGACCTGAGATCAGGGAGTTCCATAACAACTCCCTGCTGAGATGTCCATCGCTGCTATGTACACTGTGTTGCGGGTATTGCCCGTAGCTGAATGTTTTGACTGTACACTAGGGTCTAATTACCGACGGTAGCAAGCTGTGTGTGTATTTTCTGGGATCGATGGTGGTGTATAACACTTCTGTTACACCTCATCCGAACCTAGGTCAGATTTCCGGCATCAGACGTTTCTTTGTGCGTGAGTCTTCAGTCCCTTTAAGCTGTGTTTTTGTTCCTTTACATCTCAGTTAAACAGCTATATTAGTATACAGTCAGTTGCAGTTCATGTGGATAATGAAAGACAAATTTCCATCGAAAAGTGACATAAAAGTCCAATATAACAAATATAGGATACAGGTGTAGGTCGCAATGATAAAACAGACTGTTCCATGGAGAAATCTTAATGACAGATCCCCAGGGTAGGGGTATCATCGATGCCTTTCCAATTTGAGAGAATGTTTCAAACTTCAATGGGCACGGACTGCAGACGGTTCTTCTGGGCTCTATGTATTTATTTCCTCTACATCTTGCTGACGTCAATCTGGGGTTTATACCATTTTTATCCTGAAGCATTTCTTTAGTCTGATGATTTGAGGGACCGAATGTTACAATGATGCGTCCGTCGTCCTTTTGTATTGTTCTTCTGTTACTTTTGTCATGGCCCTGCATCAGTTAGCAGGGGGCCTTATTAGATTCACAGCACGAAACAGAATTAATTTCCCCAGTATTTGTTCGAGTTATTATTGATGTCATAAAAGATTCTCGGCAGCACAGGAAGTGACAAAGAATCAGATTACAAATTACGAAAACACAATGCCTGGTCCTATATAATGCCTAAACCATTATATTTCATAAGCCCATTATCTCGCAAACAAACTGCCTGCCCATTGATGTTTCCTCCTAGCAATGTAAATGCTATTCATCTCCAGCATGGTCTATACTATGGTAAAGACGAAAAAACCGACAGTCTGGAGATGAAATGTTAAGAATCGAATCAAAATTAGTTAATTTCTCGTTCATTATTAACTTTGACTATCTAGAGTCTTAAAGGCGTGTGTCTTAGTTTGATCAGCTTTATTACAATCATAATTTGAGTAAAACACATAAGATAAACTCCTTGGTATCCAGCTTTCGTCCTGTTTTATTTTTCAATTCCGCAAGAACGGCACTATAGTGCACGTGGATGGCGTACAGTAATATGACGCAAACGACAATATAAAACCGTAGCGTATAATATCACAAATTAGAGTAGGCTATAGCCTATAATGTTTCAGTTATTCCTCTTGACGGATCGTATAATTAAAAGGTCAGCTTTACTTAGCGGGAAAGTGAAATTGGATCAGAGAAAAGGAAGGCCCAAGATTGATCAAATATTTATTATATAATACAATATCTTCTTCACCCAACCGTAACCTACTTCCTTACAGATTGTTTCCCTTGCTGTTTTTGCTCACTTTCTTGCTTCCTTTTTTTTTAGAATGGCCGAAAATTGAAATTTACCACAAGGACCTAAATTCTCCACAGAGCTTGCAACTTTATGCAGAACGGGTACCAATAAGTCCCTACTGATCCTTTATCTTTTGTGAAGTTCTTTTCTTATTTAATTTGTTTTTGTCGGAGATACCTGTCTCCTTGCCAACTATTAGAAGCACGTACGACACGAAACAGGATTAAAAGAACTGACCGGCCACGTTCTTGCAAACATGCATTACGGAACGAAAGTTTCTACGGAAATAGCGCGCAGTACCAATTGGTGTTTTGGATTAATACAGGTGAATAAGGCGTTAATGGATAGTAGGTGGCGGGCTCCCACAATTCATTCTCAAATAGAAATTTTCACCCTGCCAGCAGACGCAAGTGCTTTTTCGCAGTAGGAGGACAAGATCTTGTTATAAAAAAAATGATTTAAAGAATTATAAATTGTAAGGACATACGGTATAGAAAGTGCATTTCCATGTACAAAAAGAATACACTTCCTAGTCTTATATCCTTCACAAAGAAGAACATTCCGAAAGGAATTTCAAGAATTGTGCAGTATTGTATTGAATTACAAACATTTATGATATTTCATAACAAACTTGTACGCTGTTTAACGTGTTCTCGGAGCTATAGGAGATAGATAGATCTATGGAAGGTATTATGCGCAAAGGTCCTTTAGTTTAATGGTTTGTGGATACAAAGATATTGTAAGGTTGTGTATGGAATTGAGACTCGACTACAACTTAAACTGCTCTTTCTTTTAAAATATCTGCAGCTCTTAAATGTTCATTGATCAAATCAATTCAAACAAACATCTCATTTTTATGACAACAATATTGATGGCAAACAAATAATAATGTTTAATCATTCAAAGATGAAACTGGTTCATATCCGTATGCCATCTATTAAATACGATCAATAAATAAAAGTAAGATGGTGCATGACTGTGTGAATAGACATTGTAGTCTACGAAGATCACACGGAGCATATACATTCGGCCATTCAAAGTAAGAGGGATGGGGCAGTCTCATCTAATTCAGGCTGGCTTTACACCCACGAACGGCAGAGCGATAATGAACAAAGATGAACAATAAAGATAACAAAATCGTTATCTCTCTATGTTTCTCCTATACTTCTGCATTTCACTGATTTGGGTAAAATTTTGCTAACAATTTCATCGAGCTTCACCACATGCTTGTGTTCACGAATAACGATTCTTATTACGTTTAAATGAAACCAATTCACACTCATTTGGCCAAGGAGACAGCTGATAGCTTGGTAAAAGGGTAGAGGTAAGGCCAGAGGGATTAACCCGACGAAATTGCAATAAGGACTATTACATGCATGAATGAAATGTTACAGATTCTGGGTGACTGGGTCAAGCATTCCCCTGCTTTGAAACAATATCCAGTAAAATTATATTCCTCTGAAATGTATACTATTTTGTGTATTAAAATCGCTACACGAGAAAAAGAATATGTCAAAACAGCACCTGTCGTCCTCCGAACACCAGGGCTGAGGATACATCCTAAGGATATTGATCCTATTAACGTGTGTGTCTTTTCGTGCCGGAGGAAGAAACACCTCGGCGTCACTAGGGTGGTACGGGCGTAAATATTGTTCAGTACAGTTCCGATCAAAGTTCTCATCCGATACCCACCAAAATGGGATGTCAAGGAAATCCGGTCAGGGAGGGGTTGGGGTGGGAGGAGGGGGAGTAGGGGTTTGCAATACACCACCGAATAACAGATTGACAGGTTTTCAGTTCTTAAAGATGTTTGATATTCTTGTCTGTCGTGAAGTGTCCTTTAAAAATATATATGGTGGCAAAAACGATGCTTTGGAGAAGAACTTGTTGCCGTCAATATGACAGGTATATATAATTTAAAAGAAAGTAAAACGGCCATTCACATTTATTAAAAAACATACTGCCTTGTACCAGGGAGTTCCATAAAAACTCCTTGCTTGTACTATGAAATGCATCTCCATAGAACAACCTACAAGAACAACACTAAAAAACTTTGAATCTCATATGTTACAAGTTGTTATGCCAGGTTTCACATTATTTCTGATATTCATATTCTGCAGCATCAAATACAAGAGGAAAATTGAAAATTGAACTTAAGGTTGAATTTATGAAAACTGAAATGTCAACAGTGTGTAATAGTAATAATTTATCTTTAGGTCTGTGTGCTAAATAAATATGTTTGTTTCTACACACGAGCGAGTCCTAATGGATCTTTGACATTGCTTAATTTATATGTCGTAGTGTAGTCAGGATGATTATATAAAACTAGAAAGGCAAAATACTTAGTGAAACCCTTGCAATACTTCATATGATATAACATTTAATAGTAGACTGCACACAAGATTTCCAAGGTTTGAATACTGTTAAAGGCGATCTCGCTCATAGACTTTATTTTGAAGGCGCTGGCATTACCGATGTTTCAGCAGGGAGCTGCTGTTAGAGTAGCAGCTCCCTGGTTTCAGCGAGGTTTACTGGGACCCCGATAAATCACGAGACCTCGGTGGCAAATTTAGATCAGTGAATAGCACAGGCAATCGTTTGCGTAACAAACCCGTACCCATGCACACATAATGTTATAACACAGCATTTCAGTTTACTGTACTGTTTACCGCATAGGATTTTCGACCTCGATAGTTTGCTGTTTGTGTGCCTTTTGAGTACGAATACTGTACGGTTTTCGTCCAAATACATTCGATTAGAGTATTGTGACAATCATGGAAAGAGGATCGGCCTTATCCTAGAATGAGAGTAGGTTCAAGTGGTCGAAGGCTTTTGTTGCCTTTGTAGCCGCTGGCGGTCCATTTATAGTTAGATTAGATCCAACGGATATGGGGGCTAGATGGGCACGTGACCCCTCCCCTGCTTTTGTGAAGAACCTCTTTTCTAAGTACAAAATTGTTCCTTTCTGTAAAAGTACGGTACCCAGCCCTTTGCATTATTCTTCTTTTCGAATTAAAAAGTGACCTGATCATTTTGTTACCTAAAGAGTGGAAATTATTTTTGATGATTCAAAACTAAATTTTACTTCAAAATAACCTCGTTCTCGAATATCTGAGATTGAAACAAGTGAGGGTCTTTAAACTAAAGAGGTCTTTTTGCTGAAGAATATTTAAATACCGGAAATTGTAGTACGGGGTGAATGCACTACATCGCTACACCAATACGAGGCTATATAGCGTAATCATGCATCACTAATCGATAGAATATTGTCGAGCAATGTAAGGTTCGAACACAATTTTGCAGGGAAGGATGGAACATTTACTTTTAACGGTTATATAAGGTATGTAGGTGCACACCAATGCTGTGTGCTTTGAAATGTCCCTGACTTATTTTGGTATAGTTGCATTGAACCCTTATGGCCAAGTCTCGGAGTCGGGTCATACTTTTCTAAAGAACGGGGTATGTCCCTAATTGTAAACAAACACGCACACTTCTTCAATCACACATTTGTTTTCGGCTATAACATAATCATCGTAATGAAGCAACGACGGAAGACCCTTTATCGCACAAGCGCAAACATATGATTATGCCACATTGAGGAGGGAATCAACTCCCTGCATGGATATAACAGTTTCACAATATAACGTCGCAAACTCAAACTTAGGTGACGCACTTCACAAATTGTAAAATAGGAACGAAATGAAACGCACTTTACGCTATCACCGTAAAGCATATCTTCTACAGTATGACCATGTAGTTGTAGTGCCATGATATGATGTTAAAAGCACAGACGTTACCAAGAGTTAGAATACGTTTGAAAGTCAAACTTGGAGGTTTCCAATTTCAATCAACATTTTACTATAATCCTCGATATATTTCTCGTCACTGAACCATTCAATTGCCTAATTTAACACTTGCCATTCTCCAAAAAGTAATTTTGAGATCCGCAAAACTAACCAGCAAGTCACATTAGAAAACTTTTAGCAATTTTAGCCTGGTCAAATTTTGGGGCCAATACTGATAGTCTTAAAAGCTTAACAAATCTTTTTAAGTTAGTTGATATATCAGAGGAAGCCAGGGACTGCAGTACATGACGTTACACAAAATCGCGGCTTCATTGGCGATGCATCTCCCAAATCATAAAACTGAGAGCACACGTTGGGTCCATTGTGAAGTGCAATATTTATGGGAGCGATGAGTCACCAAACTAAACGTTTCACTGTCTTAAACTTTCTCATTCCAGAGTCCCTCTCTATACGGCTCTGCCTTATTCCATTAATATACAACTCCACCTTCCAGCGATAACTGAACTGTTTACTACGATATTCTGG
Organism: Apostichopus leukothele; assembly: GCA_010014835.2. Lineage (NCBI taxonomy): Eukaryota > Metazoa > Echinodermata > Holothuroidea > Aspidochirotida > Stichopodidae > Apostichopus > Apostichopus leukothele. The sequence goes on along the minus strand of JAAAKB020230012.1, from coordinate 3,765 downwards.
TGGCTGAAGTTGAATGGTTTAGAAAAATATATGAACTGAACTCTAAATCTTTGATCTGAAACCATATACCATGATTGCATTCTATCGCGAAGATATGTTTCTTTTCTTCCTTCAAATGTAGCCATAGTTTATAATTGCATCTGGCAACAACAAAATGGATTATGTCATCATGGCAACGAGAATATTATAATAGCTTCAAGTAAAGCTTTTGAACAACAGGTGCCCAGATGACGTCACAGACCATCTACTGTGATTAATATCCTGCAGAAGGTTTTGAAAGTTTGAACGTTTAGCAATTCTTTAGTCACCTGTATCTTGTCAGTATACGAAAACCCTGAAACCTGTCCCCCATATGATATTGTGTACATTGTCAGTATACGAAAACCCTGAAACCTGTCCCCATAGGATACTGTGTACCTTGTCAGTATACGAAAACCCTGAAACCTGTCCCCCATATGATATTGTGTACCTTGTCAGTATACGAAAACCCTGAAACCTGTCCCCATAGGATACTGTGTACCTTGTCAGTATACGAAAACGCTGAAACCTGTCCCCAATAGGATATTGTGTACCTTTTCAGTATACGAAAACACTGAAACCTGTCCCCCATAGGAAATTGTGTACATTGTCAGTATACGAAAACCCTGAAACCTGTCCCCCATAGGATACTGCGCACCTTGTCAATATACGAAAACCCTGAAACCTGTCCCTCATAGGATACTGTTTTATTATATTTTGATGGGCCTTTTTTCCGTTTCGTTTCTTTCCATCTATAATGATGGCGTACACGAATTTGACACGAAAGAGCAAACTAAGGAAGTATAGTGACAACAATAAAACTGCTATATAAAGCCGGTTAACGGATACGAAAAGTAGAGGGCGGGGGAGAGGGAGACCAGAAACACATAAGCACTTTTGGAATATTTATTTGCTCATATTCATAGTTTTACAATTGGTCTTATTGGTTTGTTACTGCAACTTAAGGAAGGTCTTCCCTTCCTATAGGTGCATGATGTACTTATATTTGCGCCACTTTATAGTCTAGTACATTAATATAGAATGCAGCACCTTGGTGTTATTACATATGTACATACATTTGCGGTTAGCTTGACATGGTATTCAAGTAGCTATATATGCTACATTTATCTTAAAAGAAGGAAATACAACTTGAAAATATAATAAAATATAAAATATAAAACATGAAAATGGAAATAAACGAATCTGGAAATGAACCTTTCAACGTTAACGTTTGTGTAGACAATTTCGTTTGTTGATATACGATAAGACTTAATAATTACTGCATTCATATTGTTGGTAACTGTGACTTCATAGAGATATGTAGTGGCAATGTTCATCAACGAACAGAGCAGCATATATTTGACTCTGGCAACGATAAAGCAATAGCGCCCTTTTTTTAATGTGACGTCACAGTAACCAACTGTTTGCGCATATTGCGATTAGCTGTTAATGCATTTCGAAAGCTTCTTCAAAGGGTTTCGGTGAGAGTGTGGGTTATGTTGTTAGGGAATTTGAGGGTGAACATGGGGTGAGTGACTGAGTGAGCGAAGCGATATTGCCCGCTAGACAGATGAAAAAGAATTCGTGCAAAGTAATGTTTCCCCTATTGAGGAGCAAGACCTCAGTCATCGGTTTTGAAACATCTTCGTTCTGCCCCCGAGAAAATCTCTTCACAGTCAAAGGCAAATTATGAAAAAGGAACATATATGATTCTTTCATAGCAGGGAGTGAAATAACGTCACTTGAAAGGATTTTCTGGTTGCAAACAATATAAAAGTTATATTAAAGAGATAAAATATTCCACACTGCTAGTTGGATAACCACATCTCAAATATCCACCGTCTAACTCTAGATATGGTAGATTGAATGTAACCTATTTTGACTGGCTAAACTTTCAACTACTGCAGGAAGTTAGATCACAGTAGGGGGTCTATGACGTCAACTGGACAACAGTTTTGTTTTATTATAATCTTCTTGTTGATTTATCATTGATGCAGTCTACAATTGGAATAATTGCTTAGCTGTCACAGTTGTCTCAGCTTAGAATATCATATTTCTATTGTAGAAATATTATTTGATAAATAATTAACAAAATATAAAGAAAACAAAGCCCTATTCACCTGAAGTGCCCTTATGCCATCTATTCTGCTGTTACCAGATGCAACTGACAAAAATTTCACAAAGTAGAAAAATTCATATCTTCGACATATATACAGAATGCTAGGAGGATATGATTTTCGCTCATGAATTCAGCATATTTTCTGCAATTTTGCCTATTAAACAATAATATTTACCTACCAGAAAAAAAAAATTAAAACCAGCAGGTGATCGTGCCTTTTCTGTGTTTGCACCTCGTCTATGGAACAACACGGATATCACAATCAGACAGTCCACTTCTGTTTAGTCATTTAAAGCTAAGTTAAAACCCCTCTGTTTAAAGAAGTCTATGGGTAAACTCTTATTATTTTCATTATTAGTATTAGTCTAGGGCTACTATGACCCTTTTTTAAAGCGCATTTGAGCATTTTTCATGGAAATTGAGCTATATCAAATGTCAATTTATCATTACAATAATATATAGAGAATGCTAGGAGGATATGATTTTCGCTCATGAATTAAGCATATTTTCTGCAATTTTGCCTATTAATCAATATTATTTACCTATACTGACCAGAAAGTCTGTTTAAATTAAAACCGTATGACGAGGGTCAATTGTAAAAAAAAATGTAAAAACAATTTGTAAAGACCCCCCCAATAAAACCCAACAACAACAAACAAACAAATGTAGCAAACAATTCATCTCCAATACGGCAATATCTTCTGCTAAAATGTTAAGTAATCGATTCATTCAGTCATTTAGATAATAGATGATTTTATTACATTCATTTCTTCAAAATTCCACTGATACAATATCAGATTATATGTTATCATTACTATTTGTAAAATAAACGAACAACGACAAATGACAGGGAACTAACAAGCTAATCGTTAAGACAGAAAACTGACTCACTCACTCTGGAATAGAGATCGGGGATTGACAAAATGACTAATGCTACCTTCGCGGAGAATTTACTGGCAGACCATACGAGAAGGTAGGCAGCAAATTATGCTAACGACTAATGTTATATATTAACTATTTAGGCTACAGTGTACTGTTTACCGGCCGAAGTGTATAGTCTTAACACAGCTTGGTTGTGTCTGTGACGTCTCGTTATACTGTTACCGCACGAATAACAGTAACGTACAGTTCGAAATTACGTAACCGTAAACGAAATCTTGTTTCCAACAGCAACAGCTTTTTGAGTGGTCATTCCTCAGCCCGTATCCTATTGATAACACACATTTGTATTAAGTCAACAACGAGGTCCATTGCACCTTCGCAACTTTCTTTCACGATATCTTCAGTTTGTAAAATAAGATCAGGCTTGCCTGCCATTTTGATAGTAAATGTTTCCCCTACTTCGAACTTTGAGAGATTATGACTTTTCAAGTTATTCAAGCTGTGTATGGCCCACAGCCATACATTTGCCTCGTCATTCATTGGTTGGACCTATACAGAGAAAGAGAGACAAGTAGGGGGAAGCAAATGAGAGATGTGTAACATAGAATTAAAAAAACTAGAAAGCTGTATAATATGACGAAGATGACTATGACAGCCGATTCACACAGGGATTACAGTAACTACTGTAAATCTTAAAGTTTTGTACCACAGTAAATACTGGATCGTGCTGACAAATCTGATAAATC
>JAAAKB020229901.1:0-11396 GCA_010014835.2 Apostichopus leukothele | reverse complement strand
TGTGGATTTCCTTTATAGTACCCTGTTGTCTATATTTGGTCTTGACTTCTGTCAATCTGCATGGGCTATTGTTCACTCAAGCATTTTATAAAAATTTTTTTTTAAAAAAACACGTCACATAAATTATGACATATGTTAGATAAAATTATAACGCAACCTATTTTTTCTCTTTTATTTCCAAAACAAAAAAAGGCTGTTCGAATGAATATTTTGAGATGGAGGAAGTTTGTTACAGAAAAGTAGTTGAATTGCTGAACTTTGATGAAGCGAGAGAGGTTTGCCAACAGGATGGTGCTGAGTTAGCCTCGGTATCGACACCAAATAAAAACTCCATTGTTTCCGATATAGCGAACGGCCAGAGGTGTTGGGTGGGTGCAGTTGTGCACGGTGGTGAGTTGATATGAATATGCATGAAGTCGTACTTTGGCGAATGGAATTGATGGTTTCATCTGGTATGGGGGAGGGGGAAGGTGGGGAGAGGGTGGGGAGGGGAGGGACACAAAGCACAAGGGACAGTGGGACATGTGACAAAGTAAGAATGAATTGACGTCTCGACCAAAAGGATTCTCTGTATTACAAATTTCAGCATACGTTTGTTGTTTCAAGCAAAAGGACACTTTTTTTAATTACATTTTTTTTTAAATTTCTCAACAAGCTTTGCAAAGTTGCCCTCCTATGAGCATAAGTACTACGTTTGTTTGGTAGGAGTTATACAGTCTTATAAAACGTATACGTATCGAATGTAATTGGAAAGCCAAATATCAATAGCCACACTTTTTGCATTTTCATGTTTTCACCGTTTTTACAACCGTCTTTAGCAATCATTGATCAAAATGTTGTCGATATATTATCATTTATAATTTAAAAAAAATCTTCTTGTTTTTTCCCTTTTGTAGACGAATACACTTGGCTTAATGGAGATCCATGGAGTTTCTCTAACTGGAGGAAAGGGGAGCCCAATTGGCACAGACGTCCACTGAGGGCCTGCATAGAAACAAATTTTGTTCGGCCCACATTGTGGAATGATCATTTTTGCCACGCTAAGAGACTATCTGTGTGTGAGAAACCTCCTCTTCCTGAACCGGAGACTTAAAGGGAAAGGAATGACGTAATCCCTAATTAGCATGAATGACGTAGTGCTGGTTATGATGTCCATCAAATGATACGATATCAGACATGTTTAACAAACTAGTTTAATAAATGTATATATTAGGTACCTTAATTAGCCGCATTTAGCCGTAATTAGCCGCAATTAGCCGCAATTTGAACAACAACAAAAATAGTTGTTATGGAAACGGGATCAGATTTTGGTTTCGACACATCATCGTGCGCAATAAAAGTCAAGTTGTTCCAACTGTAAACCGAACGATAAATGACAAAGGGTAGTGATAACGGTATTCTTGAATTCTTCTGAGCTGGGCAAGAAAGATGATGTATCTGGGCGAAGAAGGCGTACAAGTTATGTTCAAGGAAGTGGTTTTCACGACAAAGTTTAGATGAGAAAGAGCATATATGATTTCAGCAGGAGAGGTAGTGCTGAATATGGAACCGGCCACGTTCCCGTTTTGATAGCGATGGCATCACCCTTTACTCTGCAACGCGCTGCCAGTTGGGGAAGTATTTTACCCAACATAGAGTAGTATGCATTCAACCAATTTTAGGGACATAATTTCCCGGCGTGGCAATTAACCTAGCTAACAGAAGCTCTACGACATTGTATGCACAACCAGTAGGCCTATAGTAGTCATCGCTGTTCAAATTGATCGCAGACGAAATTGTCTAGTTTAGCAAATATTTAACCAACATATATTGGTTGGATGTGCACACGTACCAATGGTGTTGCCAAAGGGGGTTTTTTTCTCTCTTTTTTTTTTGCTAAGGGAAATTCTAATGCGATGAAAGTTTCATGATGTCATACAGATTGCATATATGAAAGGAAATAATACTTTCAGAATGATGAAACGTAACGAACAAAAGCAGGTCACAGGAAAACATTATAGTTTATTTTGGCCATTGTTCATATATATATGAGCAGATGTGTCCGCTACATTTTTATGGTTGATACTTCTCAGATTGATTACTTTAACCTTCTTCAGACACTGGTCCCAGCATTTTCCTATCCGTCTACAAATTTTGTTTAAAGGGATGACCTTAGTCACAAAATTAATTTTTAATGCGTTGTAGATCATTAGAAAATCACTGCTGCAAGTTCAGGTTGCTTTTCTAAACAAATATGATTTTTTGGGGAAAGATCCTTTAAACATATAAGGGTCATCAATAAAAGTGCTTAGCCTAACACAGAGACCATAATAGATGAACTCCTCGGATGCAACACAAGGGCTCAAAGGGAAATATATAAAGAGTTCCATGGCCTCCAGTAACATGTTTACAGTGCATTACCAATCGGCAAGGGACAAATAGTGTTCTGTATATATCACCCAGGGGTTCTCAATTGCTCATATGAAGTGAAAAGAACATGTTTTGGTGGAATTATTAGAATTTGCAAAACTTTGTACTAACATTGGGCGTGCACCGAGGAGCCGACGTCAGAGTCAAATTCAGCCTAAGTTAAAGGTAGCATATCAGAGATATAGCATATTTTAAAGGTGAATATGTTGAAACCAGAGTATAGTTATGGCTTTCGTTACCAGCTCTCATTGTATCTGTTGTCTTGAACTATGACATATCATGGCTAAAATTCTGCCTGAAGGGGCCCTTTCAACACGTTACTCAAGTAAAACTTGTTGAATACAGTACTGTCGCACACTGTAGCAATGAACAACCCTTATTTCCTATCATATATGCAATCTGTATAATTATACCCACATCAAGTACCGCGAATTTAACTAGTATGTGGAACAAAAGCGAAATGTTTCTCTCTGGACCATATTGATTCTCTGTTGTTTTCCTCTCATTTTTCTCAGTTTTTTAATTGTGACATGTAGACCCTTACCGTTCAAATATACTTTCTTTTTATTCCTTGTACGTAAAAAAAAGGTGAAATAAAGCAGAAGAAAATCGATAAGAGAGAACTATATTTTCATTCTTGTTTTCGGTCCTTACCAGGTTTTCTACGGAAAGGTAGAGGAGACATCACATTGGCGATTTACACATTTGTTGCTAAAAATATTCTTGACGTGTACGTTGACGTCCCCCACCCCCCTTAGCCGCTGAGCTACCTTACAGTTTGATGATTATTCAAGCACTCCTTTTGATATTTATAAATAGGAATAATCGTATCTCAAAGTATCGTTTATCTGGGAAAAGGCAGAAAAGGACACAAGAAGAAAGGAATGACTATAAAAAAATGTGAATAAGAGACCTCCCCGAAAAGAGGATTAAGGGATCTTGACATGGAATAACTAAGCATGTTGGCTTTCTGGTTACTTTTTGAGGAATGACCCTTTAGACATCTGAGGCTCATCACTGCAATTGACTGGACTACTAAGTTTAACACACAGACTATTAGGTCAGTCCCTATAATGCAACCAAAACGTCAACATTAAAATATAAGACTTTAACGGCCTCAGGTAACATGTTTGCAAATGTATTACAAATTTCTCAACACAAATGGCGTTGACCAAAAGAAGAGGAAAAACACGACATTGAACCAAGATATAATCGGCGTAAATTTACCCCTTGATTACTGTGTGGAATTGAAAATATATTCTATAACTTAGCATAAGTTATTGAATATATAGGACCAATTTAAAACCACTGTTCGTGTTTCCCGAGATCATGGTCTCCAAACAAAAATAAGGCATGAGTGATCAAATTCCATTCGATTTTAAAACATATATCGATATCAAATGATCTAGTTTACACTACGGAAGCATAAACACGTTATATTTAGAGTTAACATTTACAGTAACTTATTACGTGTGGCTCAACCATGTATCCCGTTTTCCAATTTCCAGCAGACTTCCGAGACCAAAGCCGTCGATAGTCACGTCGGGGCCCAGCGGGGAAAAATATATCACTGGGTCCCGTTTTACACTCTTTATTCTAATTCCTTAAGTACATTATGAAAATGAGAGTACGCCATTCTTTATCCCATATTTTCCCGGGCCTCCTCTATAATTTCCAAGGTCCCGGTGCTATAACCCCTTACGCTGTGAAGTTAAAAGGAATAGATATGTTTATAACGTTCTCACACTTATTCAGGGGAGGATACAGGGATTGTGGGGTGTACATCTTGCGTGTGGAACTAATTGTGGACCTAAGTTATAGTTGGCTAAATGTGCCTAAAAATGCTCGTTCACGTTTATTCCTTTGTAGTTTTCCCAGACCACCACCCACTCCTATATGAAAGTGGGCTTCAACGACTGCAGGATCTCACCACCTCCTTTTTTCTCAAATTCTGGATCTGACCCTGATATTAGTATAAACTATATAGCCCCTCCCCCTCTCTGGTCTACCGCGCCAAACTGCCAACGTCGTGTACAACAAACACTCATAATTCAATTTCAATCGGAAGCTATCGTTATACCTATCAGTGACCAGTAACTCCTGTAAATCTGTCCCTCATATTAGTATAAACTATACAACCCCCCCCCCTCCCCCAACCCTGCCCCTCTCTGGTCTACAAGGCCAACCTGCTGACGTCGTGTGTACAACCAACTCTCATAGTTCAATTATTAATGGGAAGCTATCGTTATACCTATCAGTGACCTGTAACTCTGAGAATCCCAAATACATAATAACTTCGTTTTTGGATAGCCTTCTTCGACAGACACATAATTACGATCACCCACATACACACACAAACACACTTTGAGAAAATAAGATGAGATTTACCAATAACAAAAGGAATACAAGAAGGGATGAATAGTGCCAAAAAAATCCCGTTATAGCAATAATTGGGACATTGGAAGATCTAGGGTAGATTTAATTACCAATAACAAATTTTGAAAGATCAAAATATATTTCCATTATTTTCAACAAAGGTATTGAGCTTTAATGACCAAAATTGGGATTAACGTGAACCAGACGGGTACATCCTGTGCCAATATGAAGTCAAAACAAAACTTACGTACCACAGTTCCGATTGGGTTGGAGTTGGCGAACTGTATTCCCATGCCAACCTTTTAAGAAAGCATATTTTAACCATTGTATAAAATCGACTGGTGATTTAAAGAGAGCAAGTTGACGTATCGGGGTAACAAACCGACAGCTGAACAAAACCACGGGGTGATTATTTAGCTGTGAATGCTGACAAACTTGAGTTATTCCGAGATACACCAGGTTTTGATTACCAAGGAGAAGAAGGATTAGCTAACCTAAAGATGAAGACGCTACTGCTACTATTCGGAATTTTCTTTCTGTCTGTTCTCTTAGGTAAATATAATTTTCTTCTTTTTTGCCTTTTGTCACCTGCTTGTTTTCCTTTCGCACTTGAAGGAGATCCTGCTAGGATCGAAACGCCAGGCCCTCTAACTTTTACACATTATCGATACATGTTTTTGTTTTTCATTAGTATAGAGGCCGTTTGTTAACAGTTTTCCCATTTTTGTTTTGTCTTAATAATTTAATTGATTATGGAAGAACACAATTGATTTTTTAATAATTATACTTATTTTGTTCTGCTCTGCATGAACGAGATGAGGTGTGGAGGAAGAGGCATGCCTATTGATTCTAGCGGATTTCTAAAGCCCACAAAGTGTCCTAAATAAGCACAAGATATTTGCAGTTTGCGTTTTGTACTAACAGCTGCACCAGAGACAGAGAAAGGTTTAAAACGTAACGGAATATGATAATTTTGTCTTACGTTGGAATATGGTGTAAGATGGGGGTGGGGGGGGGGTGGATTTGCAAGTCATTCGGTGCTTTTGGTAGTTAGGGTGCAACCAGGTTTAATGTTAATCACGGCGGTTGATTCTGTCGTTCTGAGTTCATTTATTTCATGTGTGTTTCCACCTCCGTTATCTGAAGGTGCAAAATATCAGGTCTCCACTCATAGGCAGTCAGGATCCCAATACTCCATCGAAATATCAGCCAATCATAGTACCATGAAACATGCATTGTAGTAATAATGTGGCATTGTGAGGCGAATATGGTGACCACATCAAACAAAGATTGTGGCAATATCGGGCACTGATGGTATAACATCATTAGACAGGTATCGTGGTACTTTTCGGTAGTTTGGTTTTCGTGCCCAGGTTCTTTCCTGGGCGACTTTTTGTTAAAAAGTAAAGGTTAGGAACTGTTTGCACTGTCAATACGAGTGCGTTGAAGTATGACATGATAGGACAGTATACATGCAGTGGTATTAACATTAAGGAAATTATGCCAACTGACTGGTTAGAGAGTACATATGATTAAAACGAATGGTTTTGCGTCTAATTTCATATTTTACTATTTATTAGCATACTTCTCTAGCTCTAATAAACAAAGAGAAATATCGTCCACTAGTGTATTAAAAAACATCTGTTAAAACACCTGCTTTACATAAAGAGCTTATATGTGTCAAGGACGAATGGTTCGATTAGGTCGCATTCAATACTCCAAGCGGATTTCCGGCTTCTCGCAGCGAATGTTTTACATTTACCTTTATTCCGAGCAAGTATATAGTTCAACAATGTCAATTACCTCCGAGCGTTTTGTTTAAAATTTAAATTTTACCAGATTTAATATCCATGCAAGAAAAACATAGCGCTGTATAGCGAACTGTTCAATAAAATTTAACAAACTTATATTGTTTACTACTTGAGTTGATGACCAACGTATAAAATTCGAATTGCAAAGTGTAAATTCCCATCCCCGGCCCCCACCTCTACCCCACACAAGCACCCTTTTTTCCACCTCATACCTGCTAACGTGCACGTGATGAATCACTTCTGAGACCTCTCATTTTAATCATTTTCGCTTCTTCTTCTTTTTTTATTATCCTGGAACAGGATCTGCCGAGGGTAAAATGGTCGCTTTCGTGAATTTTGTTGTACGTCATTCTTTCGTCACGCAAAGTAACGGCATCACCGATATGACTGTGACAGCTGCCTTTAAACCCCACGAAATATCCGAGACAATATCGGGAACAAACCTGTGGCGTCTTGGGTTCTTTGGTGCACGGAATATGGAAGGTACAGGTCCCCGGGCTAACGAGATTCACCAACTGCTATCCCCCGCGCAAAGATCACAGACGGCTTTTCCTGGTCAAAACCTAACATTTGTTGCTTCGTCCAGGTAAATAAATCTTTTCCAAGCCGGCCAACATTGTGAACCTAGGAGCTATTTACTCATGAAATATATAGCAATCTTTTGTAGTTAAAATAGATAGTTGGTCTATATCATGGTCAATTTATTTTTCAATTTGGGCCAGATACACTCAAGGAATATGAATCAATGCATTTTATTTCCTCTCTCGTTTATTGGTCATTAATCGATAGATCATCTCAACATGCAGTTAATAAAATAAAGTTTTCTGCCTCGATTCTTATATGCTAATTACACATATACCATAGGGTAATTTTTTGGTACTGTGCGAAATGATAAATCCTAGCAGGGGCGAACTGTTTCAGTACCGGTGGACCCTTTCCGTGTAAACCGAATACTTGCATATAGGCTAAATGTTCCTCACATGAAGGACGAGGTCCCGTCACTGTTTTGTTAGCTGTGTTGCTGGTGGTGGGTGGAGGGGGCGCAGTGACCGTCTTTTGTCCTGGGCCCAATTCACCGTCGATCTGGCCCCATGGCGTTAGTATTGATGTTGATTGTTAGAAGCAACAGATTTTCCTAACATTTTAAGCATCAGTTATGTGACAATCAACAACACTACTGTCTGAGGTTCAAGGAAATATGATCCCAAAATATAACTTTAATACCGTCAAAGCATCAGGTGGCAATTTTTTTCTCATTTTTTATTTTTCTCTCGTCAAGTGAAAACTTGGTCTGAACTTGGTCTGAAATAAGTCATATCAATTAAAGGTGGCCTTCAAATGTTCTTTACATTCTGTTCTAACAATAAATGCGGACAAGAAAAAGAGGAGATTTTCAGACAAGGGAAGCAAGGAAACTCCTCCACCTTCAAGCATAAACTACACTTTTGAGGTATGGGTAAATGACTTCAACTTTATGTTACCGCCCAAGGATCTTATCTTCCAACACTGTAATGTACCATGGGAATTTTAAAACTATAACTTTTACTCAAAACATCGGCTATATAGCTACTGAACGAAAACATATCAATATATCTTGCTGTTTTTTTTTACTAACTTCCAGGGTCAACCTCGAAAATATCGGGCCTGACCAATCTTTCCCTTTCTACTGCGTCGAGTTTGCGAAGAACCCGTTAGCAGATCCAGATTTCACCTTCCAGGTCGCTAATGATGAAGTACCCGCCATTCTTTGTCAGAATAGCCAAAGCCTCCCTAGGTCCGCACCAGAACAAGGTACGTGTATATATGCTGCAATTGTGTGACTTTTGCGACCGGGTTGCTTGTCTATATACCTACCTACTTTGAGTATAAATGGAAAATATGAAACTATTTTGCCTAAGCAGTTTTGAAAGAAACTTTTAACCTTTTAATTGCAATATATAGTTATTTTCCCCTAGAAATGCCTATCATAACACATCGAATAATTCCGATTAATCGGGACAAAATGGATGCAAGGAATTGGGTGCTGAATCTTATCAACTCCGAAAATAGCTGTAAAGATCATTATAGGATTACGTAAGGTCTATATATAGGGTTAACGTTACTCAGGAAATGATGCGGTCGGGTTATATCAAGAACAATATATACGATCTAATATATAAGATCAGGTTTTAGGGTTTGGCCTTATAGTGTATCTCCAATTACACGGCAGTTATATTTCGCCATTCAAACATTCAAACAACATTTGGAATATTTGCTGTTACATCAGAGGTCACAAACACACCAGCAAAGATGAACCTTATAAAGAATATGTTTCAAATTTATGTACATGGATTTTTGTTTTGTTTGTTACACGACATTTGTGGGTCAAAAACTTCTCCGGATAGGATCAAACAATGAACGAGTCGTTAATGTATATATCCTTCAGTGATTTCTTCTTCTTCTGCTTCTACATTTTGAAATATTGGGCTGAACAAATTTTGAAATTCATCAGAATACTTGAGAGACAATATTCTTTCGGTATTCATCGTGATGTATGGGTTCATGCATGGGTTGACGTTTAATATCCAAATAATCTTTTAAAGCCATGAAACAGTTACCTAATTATACACCACAATTCATGTCGCCAATATTAATCGACAGACAATCAATCAGTCGATAATTCGATAAAATGTATCACTCTGAAAAGTGATCAACTATTTTTATCAACAGAGACAAGACCAAGTGCATTATTTACCAGTGTTACTACCAGATTCCAGATAACCAAGAGTCCCGATGATACCTTACCGTCTCGTGCAACCATTACGGTAACCTTGGAACCGCATCCAAGAACCGACCTCATAACCGGTACGAACCTCTCGCAGTTAGGATTCTTTGGAAGTCGTAACAGTGATAGCTCGGGTGAGAGAAAGAATGAAAGTCCGCAGTTATTACTGCCTGTACAGGCAAGTCAACCTCTACATGGTCCCAACGAACCGTTCGTGCTCTCCGTAGAACGATTGTGAGTAAATAATTTCTGAAATATTCATACGCGATATGATACGTATAGCTGTATCGGCTAGTTGTATAATATATATATGTTTAATTACTAGTTAAAACGTAGAACGTTAGTAGCTATAAACTTGCCGGTCAATGATGATAACAACTTCCGTCAATATTTATATGCAAATGAGACTAGCTTCTAGCTAGATGCATGATCTAGTCCTATTGTATCATATATAGGTCTATGGATTACATGTGTCGATATTTGCAATTAAATAATGTCGGATCACATGTTGAACATTCAGTTTACAAAAAAATACAAAAAATAACAGTCACTAAATGATGTATGATATAGAGAACATTGCTGTACAATGAAAGGGTGTGCGTGCAGTCGATTAGCATCCGCGTATACTTATTATATGATGGTGTTTAACTTAAAGGTTGTGTGCAGGGTAACCAACGTGAAGTCTTACTTCATTAGGGCACACTTTATGTAGGATGTGTACTATGTAATCAATCCTTACTCCCTTATCCTCTCACCTGCCGTTACCGCCCCTCTCAATCTTTCCTCTTTGCCAACTTTTCCTACTCACCTCTCTCTCTCTTTGCCTACTTTTCACTGTTCGAAGTGTTGCTTAACAGACATATGACTCTCTTCTCTCTCACCTTCTCCTACTTACCATTTCTATTCCCTACCCTCCCTGTTGTTCCTTCCTACTTACCCTCTCTGCCTCCCTCTTCGTGTCTACACCTCTTTGACCACCCACCCCTCTCCATGCCTTCACCGTTGGTTGTATTGGAATACTCTGTCCATTCTGATTTACTTCATCAGTGTCAATATGGCGGGCATTGGTAGAGACGAATCATTCCCGTATCTGTGTGTCGAGTTTGGCAAACAACCAACAGCATCTCCGGAATTCCTCTTCCTTGGTTCAGATGAGGACCAAACGATTGTTCTGTGTGAAAACGCAAGTGAGTGTCAATCCCTGTTAATATTCACCAAAAGTTCGTCTGATTCGCAATAACTTTCAAAACTATTATTACTCATGTCTAATCCTTAAATTTGTTTCGAAAACTTTACTTTAGAGAAAGGAAAAAAAATGCCTAGAGGCTTTCAAGTTGGACACGGTTGTCCTCTCTGGTACATTTTTAAATCAAGCATCATTCCAATGAGAAACAGGAAATGAAGAAACTCAACCCCTCATCCCTCTTCCCCCCCCCCCCCCCCCATCATCATCATCCAAGGCTACGTCCATGCAGCTAGTACTCAAAGTTAAATGTGTTTAGCAAAGAATGCAGCAAGTTCTAACCACTTAATACATATTGTTTTCTTATTGTTGTTAAGGAGAAACAGAGCAGGTGCCAGACGCATTTCCAGGTAAGGAGTGTATTTACATCATAATAAAACACGATTCCTATACCTCAAGTATCATATCACTAATGCCCCTCCCCAACACACACACACACCCGCCCCATTTTAAATATGATACTATTTGTATATATACATATAACGTAGCTTCTGTGACAGCCAGATTCAATCTGCCAGGTTCCTTCTTCCTGGTAGGAGATACTGTAGTCACCTATATTTGCACAGATGGATCTGGAAATTCTAACACTTGTTCATTTCCTGTCCAGGTCAATACAAGTGAGTGATATAAAAGTCGTAATTTTGCTTTATTTTTCTTCGTGACAAGTGAAGTTTGTCATCAGATATGACAATGGTAACAAACTAAAACATGAGAGCTTTTTCAACCATGAAGAGAAATTTAAAGGAATTCCTTAATTTTGCATCATTCATGTTTCATGAAAACTTTGAGTACA
>JAAAKB020229791.1:0-11397 GCA_010014835.2 Apostichopus leukothele | reverse complement strand
AGACCTCACAACACTTCATTGCTATAAGAATACCTGTTAAGTCATTTGACACTGGATCAGTACAGTAACATGACACATAATCTCTCTCTACCTGTAATTAAGGAATAAATTGCTTTAGGCTGCCTGTTTATGGTGAACACACCGCCGAGACCCTATATTTTTGGTAATAACGGTCCATTCTACACCCCAAAATTTAATAAAAACATGATTCGTTAAAAATTTGGATGGAAAAGCTACTTATACAATATCAGGCAATCGGACAACCAATGAAAGAGCAGGATTTGCGATGGTTTCTCTTACATCCATTCTGTTTGATTGTATTTTGTCAACGTAAACAATAAAATGGCGACTTTGGTCTTGTAATAATGCATGTTTGGCCAGTTTGGGTACATAAATTACGCAAAGCTCACAAATTTACTGTGTGTGACAGTCAAAGGTTAAAACGTTCAGTAAGTCATGTGTAGACTAGACAACAAGTGACAATGTAAGGACAGTGATATTAGTTGTAAGTAACAGTGAAAATTTGTAAACATGTTCACCAAAAGTTATTAACGCTAGGTTAAGAACATTATGGCTTAGTAATGTTGGTCACATCAATTGACTTGCATTAGTGACAAGAGCTGCAAGGTACTGTGAAACATTGTTGATAAGTCAAAGAGATTATTTGCTTATTGTTCGTTACAAACAGGTTTGTTGTAAGTTATAGTAGGCCAATTATGTTGTAAACATTCTAGGCCTACCACAGCTGGAAACCAATATGCTAGGATACAACAGTTTTGGCAAGGATCATCGGAAGGATTGATGTACTGTAGGGACAATATAGGCTAACCATAATTGACAAGATATTTGAAGAGAGATTTTGGACATGTCATTATTCCAGAGGATACAAGATTTACTATAAAAATACTTCTGCATTCTCATGAGTACAATAGGCCTAGTTTAGTTGAATGAAAATGTTACCAAGATCCATGAGGTTCTATAATTTCCTGTAGTTTTGTACCATTTATTTTGCAATTGTCTTGAAAGGCTCTAAGATTTCATTTCATATGACACAGACTACACAGTATTTAAGCTGTTTCTGATTGCAGATTCATTGAACGTTCTTCACACCTTACTGTTATTTGCTATCATTAGCCATTGCTCTGCCTTGCTATGTTTTCTTACTTAGCCAGTGCAGTCAACCTAATCGTAGTTATGCATGGTTGGTTAATTTATATGTGTTCCTACGCACTGCTCAATGACACATAATGGGATTCTTATTACCATATGAAACAGTGAATGAGACTTTGAGCCTTTCATCATTGCAATGTCAGAATTTTGCCATATTATAACTAATTGGCAACTTAACCTGTGAATACTATGTATTGATCTACTATGGTTGTAATTAATAAATGGAGAAGTCTTCCTATAATTTTATCTACTCAAATATCTTGACTTGAATTAGCAATGGCAGCAAGAGAGATTGAGATATTTATTACATCCCACGACTTGAAATAGTTATTATAAATTTAGCATGAACTCGCATGTATCATGATTTAGAAAAGCAAAGAATTTGAGATAATCCATTTGATAAAGATGAACAAGCTAATCTTGACATTAAGAGGCTTTTAAGAGGCATAAAGCAGATTTCTGGTTTCCTAGTTCATGATCATCTAGTTTAAGGAGACACAAACCCAGTCAACATTAATTGGCCGATATAGTTTGTTATATAGATGCTATAGTTTGTTATATATAGATGCTATATAGTTTGTAATAGATGCTATAAATATCTATGCTATAGTTTGTTATATATAGATGCTTGTAACAAAGAACTCCCACAGAGGCAAACATCTAATTCTCACTGTTATAATGTTGCGAATAACAGAGACTGAACAAGAAGTCAAAATATGAAATCATTGATCAGTCATTTGTCCTTGAACTTTACCTGTTTCTCTTCCACTCTCTGCATATATTTATCTCACTTGATAGCATTACCTGCTTCTCTTCGATCACTGCATATTTATCTTCCTTGATAATTTCTTTGCAAATGCTGATTCTCAAATAATTAACTTCTTAGTATGTTAGTATGACCTAATAAGTACTGGCACTGGTTTCAACAACAACACTGTTCACATGAACTTACTAAATGTTCTAAACTTCTAATATTGCTCTAAACTGTCGCTGTGATATATCAATATATTTTTCTCAATGGTACATATTTGTCAGTACAGCAATCTAACATGGCTATTTATAAGTTGTTCCAGATATGAAAACAACCTTCCAATACTTTGCAAATTATTACTGGCCATCTTCACCTTTTCTATTAAACCTAGCTTGTCATACCTGCTAGGAGCTAAGCAATTAGTCGACTAGTTTAAACCTTCAGGGAAAGAGGTCAGCCTCAGGTAATCTGTCTTCTCTGTCTCTCGTCAAATTTAACGAGCAGAATTACTCAGATGATGATTACAGGGAGATGATTACTCATTGTTACGACCAAACATCACTCCAGGTAAGATGAACGTTTACTACTGGAGCACAAATAACATTCAAGTGATGTCAGGCCCATGCTGAGAGATGGTGACAATTGAAACAGAAACAAAACAAATTAAGAGATTCCTGTTTAACTTTACTTCCATTTTACTATTAAAGAGAAAAACAAGTGAATATTTCTCATCCCAAAGTAAATCATTCTAATAAAAGTGTTCCTCGAGACATGTATACATGTAGAGTGAAGGATAACAACAATGTTTGTCATATTTGGATACAGATTCGAACAGATTTTTTTTTTTTTTCACTTTTAGTAAACTTACAAAATAATTATAATCCTACTGAAAGTAAAAGAATCTGTTCACATCTGGAAACCATCCCTCAGTGGTTAAACACTTTAACTAGTTATCTGTCTTACAAACTGTTCAAATTAGTCACATCCTATGAAAATGACCTGAAATGACCTTAATAAGTTGGTATCAAAACAAAGAAAAACCCTCTTCAAGGATTTGGGCCGGAAATATCATTTGAGGACAAACAGCGACTTCCTCTTTGGGATAATCCATGTCTGTGGTATTATCTATTTCCCACAACTAGTTACTGTGTTAAAACTATAACTGTACTACTGTTTGTAACTCTGAAAGCTTGTTAGGCAGTGACTCTGAAGACTAAATTATCATAGAGATACTTGAACGAATTTGCTAACAAATAGGACTACTTTAGAGAAATTCAAAACATTTATCATTGTAAAATTTTGCAATCTTTGACGAAATCAGGCTTTTCCTTATTATATAAAAAAAGATTGCAAAGTATCTTGTTGGAATCATTTTGGCATACATGCATGGCGATAATGCTTCAGTTGTTTTTTCCTTGTTTTCTTTTACAAAGGAATGCAATGGGGGCCTACTTACAGTACATAATATTCTGCTCCTCAAATTAAACAATTCCCAAATTCTATAGTTCATATGCTTAAGTATTACTAACCATGTTACACAGTTGGGAAAACATCTGCCTTGCATTTGAATTTGCTTCAACTTCACTGAGCTGGTGCTGAGCTAAGATTTAGCTTTTTATGGAATTCAGTATATAGTGTAATCATAATGTAGGGATGGGTTATATAACTTATATATTGCTTGTCATAACAATATATACACTGGAAGGATCGGCAGTGCTTCACAATAGCTGCAGGTACAGCAAGATTAACTATATTAATTATTGCACCTTTAATATAGCGTTATTACAGCCTTAATGTTCAGGCCTACTCGTACTGTGAGAAATGGTTACTAGATATATGATGAACAATGCCATTCCATTTTGGACTGCAAAACTTATAGCAATTTATGCAATTATATGGAAATATTGTTCCTCTTCCACATCTCTCTATCCCTACTGCCAGCCCCCCCTTCCCCACCCCCATTCAGTGGGCAAATTAATCCCTCTATTCCAAGCCACACTCAATCCTTCCATTACCTACATAACGTCCTGTTGGTTCCTTCCAATGGGTACACTGACACTGACAGTAATTTTGATCTTTATAACAAGTCCTGTAATCAATACCATACAGTAAACAATGATCAGCTATACACTAAACAAACACACAAACGCATTAAAGTCAACAAATAACCATGTAAACAACAAGGCTCTTAAAAGGAACCTACCTTGTAATCAAAAGCACTTTTACACCATTCAATCATGATAAACAATTGATAACACAATTGATGATGTAATCCAATTAAACTCCAACAGCAGATTAATAATCAGTGATGAATTTGTCCCTGTACAATGTCCTGTGTAGGTAAGAATGGTCTGCCTGCTAGCTCGCTGTAATGACGATAGTCTGGTTTTACAGAATTACTCCCAGCACAGTACACTAATCCTGGATTTTACACACAATATTCACCGTCTTGTACACACATGCACAGTTAACTCAGTCTCATCCACAGGGATTCCAGGCTTCACTGCACAAATTGAAGCTTGTTTCAATCAAACACAAATAATAAATTGTGGCAGTGAAAAACAACACTCTCGGAAAACACATAAGCCCTGTACCAACACATGTACACCACACTGTACAGGACACTAACTGTTCATAATCAACTCAGGAACAAAACGTCAACACTGCCTGCATAAAATGGTGATATATATAGTGTTGGATAAAAAGCAGCCCACAGATTGTATGTTTTATACAGCAGGCATGCATAGATATAAATAGGTTTCACTCTTCACTGATTCTGCTATAGGACTGGATTGAACTTGGCATGTCTCAAACAGACTTTAGTTATTATGATGCTATGATGACATAAATGGCTCTAGAGAGGGTTCCTGATAATACCATGCATATTAAAGAAATAGTCAAACTGTCTGTCCAGTATTTAGATGATAATTAGATTAGCTCACTGTCTAAAGCCACCCACTGCTTTGTATTAAGGTCTCCTCTGCCCTTAAGATCTCACAAAGAATTTCAGTGAATGATATTCTACATCACTTGCAGACAAATATCTGTACCATCTATGAGAGGATAACCAGGCAACAGCTCTTACTGTAGCTCTGTAGCTACAGTAGTGAAAGTATTAACTCAAGTCTGACCTCTGAATATCTGAATGGTACAGTCCTTCCCACACAAGTCTTCAATCATTCCCTATTATTGCTGGTATTCCACCAGGAGGGTTACACTGTGCAACAGGACAATATTATGAGGCATTGAACTTTATGAGAGTAACAAAAAAAAAAAACAGGGTTGCAGCCAGGGAATTACAACTGTGTGTTTAGGAAGAATTACAAATTCCGATTTAGACTATAAAAACAAATTTTATTTCCCTATGGTAGAGAGATGATAGTGCTGTTAAAGGACAAAGTTCAGTTGCCATATAGAGGGGAAACAAATGAGGGTGTGAATTGTGATTACCAAAATAATCAATGTTACTAATTTGGAATTGTTTTGTAAGATTTATAATGAAAAACCACATTGGTTTTGTCAATAAACAAATATATGTTCGCTTCTCTTTTTGAATTCTACATGCGAGCTTGATTTAATTTTGAAAAATTTTTGTACAACAGAAGGCCTTTAATGGTTAATTGTTGTCTTGCAGAATGGAATGTTTGTACTAAGATATCTAGAATTTTCTATATATCAGCTATTTTATTGTGCAAACAGTACAGCTGGGAAAACTAAAATTTAGGTCATTGGGGTTTATATTCAGGAACAAGCTCTGGATATTTAAAGGTTCCTTCAGTAAAATGTGGAGAAAATATCAACTCGAAGTCTCAACTGCTAACATGATCCATTATGTGTATGACACCCAAATTGTAGGACTTCTAACTTATTTCCTGTTTTGCATGATATCCCAAAACCAGCTAGTTTTGATACTGATTAACAACGATACTGACTTATTTCCTATCTTGCATGATATCCCGATACTAACTGGCTTGTGTATTGACAAACAATGATACTGACTTATTTTCCTGTCCGGCATGATATCACGATACTAACTGGTTTGGGTATTGACCAACAATGATACTGACTTATTTCCTGTCAAGAAACTAAATTAAATGGCAACTTTGACCTGACAATAAAAGGAAGAATCCAGGAAGAATTTCAATCTTGATATGTCATAGTCCAAGAAGAAAATAAAATAGAGAATTAATATTAATTTGATTTCCATAGGTTTTCTGGGTTGTATGATATTCAGCTTTAATAATATGTTAACTCTTTGATAAGAACATGAAGTTCTAAGTTGATGATGACCTACATCTTTCTGTACAGGCCTAAATGTTGATTTTAATCTAGTGTTTTTACATATGTTTAGACTAAGTAGTCCAGGCACTGTAATTAATGAGATCTACATAGTATTAATATTGTACCTAAAGTCATCCTTTACTGTAGCATTAATATTGTATATAACTAAAGTCATCATTTTAACGAACAGCTCTAACCGATCTACTGTAGTATCTTTGTCGCTATAGCAACCCTCTTAATCATCAGCAGCCTATTAAGTATTCATTTGTAACCTGTCTATAAATAGTGTCTATCAAAGATAGATGATTCAATCAATCTATGACTTTGTTATGGAATGTAACAGTGACAAATTACCAGCAGGCAGTGCTCCATGCATACCTGACAGTGATACAGCATCCTGCATCTGGAACAGAGTCATGGAGCTGCGATCATAGCAAAGACAAGATACATTTGATTTTGTTGTCCTACTGTTGGTAACTCATACAACTGAGAACTTATCAGAAAGGCCATGATACAACTTGTATCATTCATGTGTGGAGTACTCCCTTTATCACAAGTTGAAAGTTGGTATTTGTCAAACTCCCTGCCCAGGTCCCTGTACCTGCAAGGTTTCAGTGGATCATTGTTTATCATCATTCTAATTAATTAACATCTTATCATCAGTGCAAGGTGCCCAGCATCAGGGCCAGGGCTTGAGAACATATTCAACACCCCAGAACAGTTTTCTGACTTGCCCCACCCTTCATTCTTAAACCTATAATTATACATTTAGTTATAAAAAATACATATAATTAACAAAATCCATAGACTATCAAAATGGCATTAACTGGCCTGGTCAGTTTAGTTTGAAGCTCTAATGGTAAGATATTATACTATTACGTTTGTCTAGGCATCAACATACTACATGCTATGTATAACTTATAATCACCAATCCTTAAGCACAACTTGCTTGGTTCCACTATACCTTTGAATAGTAACGTACTATTTCATTATTTTACAACACTCCAGGGTCAAAGTCAGCCATATAATTAAAGCCAGTTGAGCTTTGTGCAAAGTGTAACATCAAAGAAGGGTAGGGCTGTACAGAACAATGGGTAAATAGGCAGCAATTCACACAATCAAGCAGATAAATGTGACCAGTTTACAAGCATACAGAATATCTGTTAAGAGTTTACAAAAGGGTTCAAATAAAACTTAAAGGAATAAACAATCAAAAATGAAACCACCAAAAATATGTCAGGAAGGATGTGGGGTAGACAGGTTAAAACTAAAGTAATTTAACGGCCAAACAACACATCTGACATTCATCCTGATAAAGGATAAAACCTCAAAAATTAAGAACAGTTATGGCACATTTAAATGAAATAAAAGATAAACAATACTATCACAATTTCAAAATTTACTGAGCTGGTTTAAAAGTGCTTCAATGCAGCTTGTGACCATCCAAATAATTGCAGGCATCTATAAATAGGTCATCTTTCTATAATAACATCAACCATATCTATAAACAAATCGAAAAATGACTTCAGGACAGCTGCAGGCCAGTGGTTGTGTTTGTTGCTTTGAGCATGAGTGACCATTAATTGATAATTTATAGCATATTTGAACGCTATAATGATGACCTTCAAGAAAAGTGAGGGGACTGGGAGAACACTCTAGATGTGTTTATCAAACATCATACATACACAATTTGTAAGCATTTGTAACACAGGAATACACAATATGAGTAAATAATTATAAATAAAAAGGTCACAGGGTCAACTAATAATTATAAACAAAAAGGGGTCACAGGGTCAGACTACTATACTTTACCCGTTTCACAAGATCTTTCACCCTTGACTGTGCTCTGTGGATCCTTTCCATAGTCTGCAGCATTCAATAAAGTAAATGTTTTACAGAATATACTATGTCCATCACAGTCTAACAACATACTAATAGCAGTATAGTACACCTGCTGTAAAAAGAATTTCACCCTGATACCATTTCATCATAAAAAAATATATATAAAAAGAAGGAATGGAAAGAATGATAAAAGCAACCCTAGACACTGCTTAAAATTGTCAACAATTATTTAATTTGCTATAACATAATTTTAACCAGTAACCCATGAATTGCCAATTCTGTGCTCTGCATTTGTGTACAATTGATAGACAAGTCCCTTTCTTATCATTTAACAAATTAAAGATCAAAAGTATTTGCTCTTTCTAAACTTTTATAACTTTCCGGTCAGTTGGCTGTTGCTGATTTTCTCAAACAACATCGATCCTGTCAACAGGCCTGATTGAAAACTCGAGCCTGTCTGTCAAAAGACTACACAATATTACAATATATAAGTAGCTACCTTTGTTGATGATCTCACTTGTTCGTGGATGGTTGTGGTAAAGTTAGACACATATATGTGTTTTGCCATAGATCGATAATGTCTCCATTTTGAGTAAAGTGCATCCTTGCGAAAATTCACTTTTTACAAACCATATTCTCACATATTTACTGAGCCATAACTATAGCTGTTTAACTGTCCCATAGCAGTAATAGTTATAGGTATGGACATTATTAAGATGGTAATATTATAGTGTACTATAGTAATGCATATACATGTGTAATATTAGGTATAGTCAACAGTTTAATCAACAATACACATCTTGTGTTAGGTATAGTCATGAGGTACAGTAATATAGCTAGCTGTTTAAGAGCTAGTATATGCTACTAGTACAGTTTACTCAACAATACACATCTTGCAGTGTTATGATCACTCACTTCACTCTAACACACATTATCTACTAAATAGTACTAACAACAAGAAATCTCAATGGTGAACAATCATGATGATTGCATGGTATGTTTGATAATTTGGAATCAAATTTGGAATCAAAATTCAATAAATTAAATTCTCAAGTATTTCTGTACCACACATTAATTTATTGAAATAAATAGAATTAAGTAATGAGTAACTAACTAATTGCTGGCAATAATTGTAAAATAATTGTTAAATAAGTGAATGGTTTAAGCCTGCAAAACATGCAAGCTATGATATTAGATATTGCTGTATAACCATGAGTCCTGTGCATCATCTGTCCAATAATAATGTGTACTTCCTGCTGTCACACTACAGATGCCCTTAATGAATATCACATGGTACACAAAAGACCAGAGCTAAGTTCCACACTGGGAATCCTTTGAAGTAACCAAAGTATACATCTTTCAAATTTACAAGCAGATGCAGGTAATTGGCACTGCCCAGTACACATTAATAACAGTGTTTATAGCTCATGTATGATGCATGTGGAAATCTATCCTTTAATGTACAATTAGTACATTAGTACTAACAGTATTGGAAAAAATCTTAAATTATGTCATAATAACATAAGTGAGTGGTATGTAAATATCTAAACCAAACAATAATGGAAAAAAAAAACATTCTAATTAGTATAAATAATTAAGTACTAATTATTTTGAGCAGTAACTGTAGTTTATTGGGCTTTACTTTTACTGTATGTAAACAATGGCCGTGGCATATGCACCACCCTGAGACTATACTCTGAGATCAGTCAATCGTCATCATAAAGGTTTAGGACCAAATGTTTATACATCATTTAGTTTTTTATATATCAAACTTTATTATTTTGAAGATCATCTAATATCATGTTTACAAAGATCTACAACTACTTCATCATATTAGAAAAAAAAAAACATATCTGAAGAACTTAAATTCTCAAATTAAGGTTTTATGATTAAAAAAAGCATCCAGATCTGCCAATTTCAGATCTCCCGAAAATATATTTTTGTTTGCTCACAGTTTTATTTTATTTTGAAAATAAATTTTGAGTGCTCTTAAGTCATTGCACTACATACAGAAATACATTAACTTCTGTTTTCTGTAAGAAGATAATATTTGTCTAAGAATAAAATAAACATCTACGCATTGTTATTTCCAATGACTTACCTTACAGTAAGACTCTGCTGAAGATCTTTGCTGTCTTTATTACAGTCAGACTATTTAACCACTGCTGCTTCATCCCCCACTAGATACATATCCTATTACCTTTACCACCAATTTACACAGCGCTATGACACACTACAGACTAGTGCTTATAAATTTATAATGAGCCTCTTCAAGTCGTCTGCCTCTTGCACTGAGAAACAAGAACACTGCAATCTTATAACACACTTATTAAAAAAAAAAAAAAAATCTCCAAGCAGATTCTTTGAAGAAACCATGAAGGCAAATTATCAACCGAGTGAATCAATAAACAGCTCGACTCCAAAAGGCCACATGAGAGCTGACAACTATTGCCACACAAATTGGGTTTGATAAGATAATTCAACCAGAATCAAACGTCTGTCCAAATATTGCTTGATCATGTAAATTCCATTCTGTCATGGAAGAATTAAATCCACTTATGAACATGTGAGTCATATGTTCAAAATAAAATAAGAAAGGAAAAGAAGAAATATAGGAAAAATGTGGAATAAAATTTAATGGTGTGATTGCTTTTGTTTTTTCAGTTATGTAAATGGCTTAGAATGCTAATAGCTGCAGCAGTACAGGGAAATTTTCCTTCCCAGAGGGTTTACTAAACTACTGTATACACATGAATAACAAAGGAAATGCTAATCCAACCATTATCATTGGTCGATGTGATTGAGAGATATATTTGTGCTGTAAAACTCCCTCAGTCAATTACATAAAATGCTAGTAATGCATTCCAGGCTATTATGTACGAGGCTTCAGATGGGGGAGTAGTGTGGGGGAGGGGGAGTGAGGGGGTTGGTACATTGAAGGACAGTTTCAGTCAGTTCACTATGGGTGTATAAGATAAGCTCAAATATGGAAGCTCTTCAGCCAGGGTTCCAGGGCCCCTTGAACCTCAAGACAGGAACATTTTATGAAAAGAAAATAGCAGAGTGAGGTATAGCAGATAGAGATGCTAAAAATATTTACTTATTAACATTTCTTTTTAAACTGATGATGAATACTAGCTCTCTGCTTGCAAAGATAGTGTGACATGAGTCACATTGACCTCACAGACTGATGTATTCAGTATATTTGCACACAGAAATAACATTGACCTCACAGACTGATGTATTCAGTATATATGTAAAATACTTGCCCACAGTAATAACATTGACCTCACAGACTGATGTATTCAGTATATATGTAAAATACTTGCCCACAGTAATAACATTGACCTCAC